>JAOVVB010036244.1:0-15350 GCA_028570985.1 Heterobranchus longifilis
TGCTGGTCCTCTGCTGGTCCTCTGCTGGTCCTCTGCTGGTCCTGCTGCAGCACTGACACTCATGGAAGTCATACCACCGTCTGATCCTCTCGTTTAGAGGAATCATTTGATATTATGATAAATTATGTCAGTCCCACGACGATATTGCAACATTTTTTATCGCGATATCCACCTGGCACACGGAGAAATCTAACTTTTTGCGCAAATTAGACGGCATGACTACATAAAAAGTCAATGGAAAGACGCAAATTGGTGGCGTGCGGCGTCAATATGAATGATGCATAAGTGGGAAAAGCAAACAATAAAACAGAACAGGCTGGTGTTCAGAAAACAACATCACTTTACTGTCATGCAGCCTTTAAAACCAGGAAAAGACAACAGCCATATTATGATATTATGATACCTAAAGTCTAAGACAATGTATAGCATGCTAATTAAATATACAGTATAACATAACCAAACAAAAACACACGACTGCTGTCCTGTTTAACAATTTCCAAAAATGTCTACTAAACAAACGCTACAATAAGAAATCCAGATAATTATTTTCTGTGAGTTAAAGAAGATGGCGGACACACGAGTGTCGTCAGAGCGACATATGCCACCGAGGCCGGCCACCGCAGCACGCCGCTCTCTTATTAATGACCTGTCACATGTGCTTCTCAGGTGTTTCCACAGCAGATGGCTCCGTGTCTCTCTGTGCCACTTACATACTCATATCTGCGCTCGGCCATTTCAATCATACGTCTGGAACAATGATGGATTTTATTGATCGTGATTAAAAAAAAACACAAATAAGTTGATGGTGGTAAATTCCCATCATCGGGATGATTGTGAATATCCTCACAAATTAGAGCCTTAAAAAAGTTGTTTCAATGAAAAAGTCATAATGTTTTGAGTCGGGCTGCCTCCTCTTAGTTTCACTTTTAGTTGATTAGTCGCTTTTGATGCTTTTTTCAGGCGGAATGATTTATTTCCAAGAAACTTCTGAGCACACCTCTGATAAACACAAGATTTAAAGAGGTGCTTTTGCAGGATTCTTTATGGAGAAACTCAGTATACCAGATCTGTCGATTAAACTAAAAATCATGAGTCTTAGTCGACGATTTCTTTAGTGGAGGACAGTCCTGTTTCGACAAAAAAGTGGTAATGTTGCAAGAAAGTTGTAAAGTTTTGAGGAAAAAAAGCTGTATTGTTTTGAGAAAAAAGTCAGAATGTTTCCAGAAAAAAGTTTTATTGTTTTGAGAAAAAAAAATCACATTTTATGAGAAGAAAGTCCTAATATTTAGAGAAAAAAGTCTTGATGTTTACATAAAAAGTCACAATTCCAGGAGAAAGAAAACGTAATTTTAAGAGAAAAAAATCAAAACGTAAGTTAAATGATTCCAGTGTGTTTTAGTGCCGTTTTAAGAGTTTTATTTTGTTGATTATCAGGATAATATTGTGAATCGCAATTATTTTGGCAGGATAATCGTATAATATCACGCCTGATCTGGATGCACAAAAACTCTGATTCACCACGATAAAGATGTCCAGTTTTAAGTAGATTTTTTGTCAATATATCATACTTTTTTCAACAACATATACAGTTATTCCCTCCTTCCACAGTGTTTCCTGCTTTGTGTTGACGTATCATGAAATCCTGTGAAAGAATTGTACAACGTGCTGATAATTCCTGCTGGAGAGAACGGATCAATTCAAAGGAAAGACAGTGAAACACAATACATAATTGAACCTGCGTATCAATAAAAATGCACAGTTTTAAGACTGAATAATTCAGGAGCTCTTCCATAAATCTCTTGAAAATATAGAACGGATTCCAGGAACCGTGTCTTTTTAAATAGTTGATTTTAGACGTCAACTCGATGTCCGAGAAGTTGATGTTTTACAGTCGATCGCTGATTGATTTAGATTTTTATAAATGTGCACCACTGGTGCAAATATCAAATATTAAATGTGGGATAGAGATTCAACATTTGCATCGATCAATTTCACACCAGTGTCATTATTTGAAGAAAATGGAGGATTTAGGCAATAAATGGGCAATGCTGCATTATTAGGTCATTCAATTATTTGATAGAAAAGATGGATTCACGCTGCTTAGTCTCTGGCTCGTGGCAGTGCAGGATTTCCTTTAATAATACCAGCTTATTGCTTTTAGCGATGCATTTTATTATTCCTAGAATCATGATAGAAAACCCAGGGATGTTGTGGATGTGTGAACTTCACATAAGTAATACGTAATAAGTCTTAAAACTTTAACTAAAAATGCATTACGTGGTTTATCACTGTCGCAAAAACATGTCCACAGATAGAAGTCGGACGGCTGATTTAATGAGACACAAATAAGACATCACGAGTACTAATAAACATATATTACTACAGCTGACGCTCATAGCAGCATCTTCACATCTCAGGACAAAATTATAAAGTATTTATTAATGAAATGAATTCATTTAATTGAAATGAATCATCTTAGTAGTACCCGTTACATACATGTTCTAACAACATCTGCCATCCTAACTTACAGCAGGATGAGGATGCTTCTGTAACTACACTCCTATCCTAAAATAAAATAACATGTTTCTGTAATAACAACAATCGTAAATCTCACAGGATTTCTCTGTAATGAGGCTCCTGGTTTTTGTTTTATTATTTCTAAAAGCATCCATGAAAAACAGAACTTATAATGGATTGAAAACATTTAGTGATTCTGGTCGAGCAACATGAACATTAATGTGATAAACATCACAGTAATGATTATTTTCATTATCGATGAATCTGCAGATTATTTTCTCGATTTAATAAAATGTCAGAAAATAGTAAAAAAATAATAATATCCATCCCAGTTTCTCAAAAAACAAAGTGATGACTTGTCTTTTATCAGTCCAGAATCCAAAAATATTCACTTTATTATGATAGAAAACAGAGAAAAGTCCATATTTGAGAACCTGAAAACAGCATTCGGTGCCATTTTTGCATGAAAAATTCTAATCGATTATCAAAATAGTTATTTTTCTTTGACTGATTGCTGCAGCTCTGGATCACAGTGATAGTAAAACCAAGAAGCACAGATTCATACATGCAGTGGAAGAAGTCCTGGATTATTGTGCAAAATGCATAAATGTTTAGTTTTTTCTATTTGCATTTTTGCATTTTAGCTGGAAATCAAAACATCTTGTAATGTTGGTTTCTCACTGACTGAAGTTCAACATGTGACAGCAGATGGAAGCTCACGTATGACGGTGCTGCAGTGTGAAGCTGTGGTATCTTAATTTCTCTGCTCTGTTTTTTCAACTCGTCACGTTAACAAACTGAAACTGATTTGTGCGGTGATATAAAGGAGCGCTGCACCGGCGCATCTCTCCGTCTTCTCTGCTTTGTTTTGAATCAGAGCATGACGGCAGAGAGAAATCCATCTGTCTCACACATGACGAGAGTGAAAAAGATCTTTCATGTTTCCTGTCAAAACGCAGCAGAGGCCTTTTGAAATGAGACGTGACAGATATTAGCAGGATGCAGGTTATTACTCAGTGATATTCCAGAAGTGGCTCCACATTAAAGCGTTTAAAGCCGAGTAATAAATTGATCCTGGCCTTGAGTGAAATATCGCACCGTGTGTCACTCTGTCAAAGCTTCACCGAGTCTTTAGAAAAGCGATCTCTCCGTGTTTACACACGTCTGACCTTCAGCTGTGCACACGAGGAACATACAGCCACCGTGCAGCGCGGGGTCACACTTCTTTTCTTTCAAGGTCAGATGTGCAACATCACAGAAACACCGATGACTCATGTTGACATTGATTCTCAATAAGCTTCCTCGAGCGCCGCTCGGAGCCTCGGACTCCAGCTTCTCCAGGTTTCATGATGCCACCAGAATATTATTCACCAGGTTCTGATGCAGAAAGGGATTTGATTCGAGTCATTTCCACTGTATCCTCCAAAACCACGTCCCTGCAGGTCGTTTGCACAGAGAGCGTGTTACGACCTGTAGTTACCTGTTAACATGTGTAGTGGTGTTTTATCATGAGGCCGAGCCAGAAACACGGGACCTTCACCCAGGAGGCCGCGGTGGAAAATAACATGAAACAAGTTGTTTTTTTAAGTGATCGTAACAACCGGAAGTACGTGACGTTGCACGTCATGCAACATCGTGACGAGGTACAGGACGTTATGAAAATTTAATGTCACGATTATCCTGATTCACGATATTATCTCGATAATCAACGAAATATGTTTAAAACTCTTTAAACGGCACTAAAACACACTGGAGTCACTTTATGTTACATTTACATTTGTTGGGACTTTTTCCTCGAAACATGACGACTTTTTTTTTTTGAAACATTACAACTCTTTTCTCTAAATATTGGGACTTTTTTTCTTATTTCTCATAAGATTTTGACGTTTTTTTCCGGAAACATTACAACTTTTTTTAACTTCTGTTTTCTAAAATAAAAAAATCTGAATTTCTAGAAATAAGTTGATCATATGTAGTAAGCATGTAATCATCGTGCACGATGTCATTGTCAGTGTGGCGTGCGTCACTGAGTGCGTCAGCGTCTGCAAAACATCCGCCACCAAATTAGTTTGAAAGAAAATGCAGCGAAATCTTTGAATCACGTTTCGCATCACAAGTGACCAAATGTGAATCTCGTCTGAACATTTCCTCTCGTCATCAAGTTAAACAGATAATAAAAACCAAACTGTCAGGATGCTTTTTAATTTCCTGTGTATCTGTAGTTTGATTTCAAAGAAATACAGACAGTTTGTCAGTCGCATACTTTGTGTAAAACATGTAAACAGACTGGTCTGTTATCACGCGTGTGCAGCGGCTCTCTGCTGGTGTGGACAGAATCGTTGATTATAATGGAAGCGTCGGTCCGTTACATGTTACATGTTACACGTTAACTCTCTGCAAAGCACGATAGAACTGCGTGGAATGAAAAGGTGTGTGTGTGAATTTGGTTAAAATGCCTCACGCCTCGAGCCATTTAGTTTTCCCGTCAACATCCGAGGTAATAGCTGTTGTTTCCTGCTTTCGCTCCTTCTCTCTCTTCAAACGGAGTGTTTAATATCTGATGATATTGGTCTGAGCGTCAGTGAAAAACTCTTGAGCAATATCTTTGGCGGCGCGCCCTCCACCCCGTCAGAAATTCAATAACATCCCAGTAAGTTGGATCTTTGAAGTGACGATATCAGCTGACAGGAGGAGCTCGCACAGTTTCCTCTCTGAGCACTTCTATCAGAAGATCGAGCTTTGACAGACCGCCGACTTTACTCTGGCTCGTTGTTTACACTTCTGTTTTGTTTTGTAAAATGTGCAACCCACTTTCCTATGAATATCTAAATGAAAAAGGAATATAGCGTCATGCACGTATAGTTCATTATTCAAGGTTGTGTTTTTGTTCCGGAGACTTTACTGTGCCACGAGCGCTGTGATCGGCTGAGGCAGAGGAAATTAAATCTCCCTTTTTCTGTCCCCCTCCGCTCTCTCCCTTACTTGTTCTCTCCATCCGTGTGTGTGTGTGTGTGTGTGTGTGTCTCACCAAACATTTACTCTGCTGGGCACACTTTCTGAAGTGTGAACTGAATTATAGATTTGTAATTTCATCTAAACTTGAGGCCAGTCGGCCTGTGGTGAGTAGCATGGATATTTTATCACAAATGAAAAAGTAAATAAAAATACAATAGCCTGGGGGCCTGCTGGGAAACCAGACTTTCTGAGAGGATAAATGAAGGGAATTTTTGACAGTAACAAAGTTTCCATCAGTTCCTCTGGGTTCAGTCCCAGAAATAATCCGAGCAGGACGCCGGCACACACGCGGTCATAATGCACAAACGTCTTTGACCGTTCGGTGTCACGCGACGCGCTTCCACCACGGAGACGCGCTGCTACACTTCCTGTCCGACCAGAGACCCGTGACTAATTAACTCACCCATCATCCCACTGGGCGGGCAGCTTCAGGCGAGGCAGTCGGGCGGGGGTTTGTTTTACACACGCTTGCGGTCGTTTGGGGGGAAAAGGTTTGAATGTTTCCACGATGAGCAGCATGTTTCTGGATTCTTTTACTTCTGATGTCGCTGCAGCTTTTATTACAGCAGCACACAGAAACATTAGCAGACAAATATCTGGAGACGAGAGTTCATCATGATGATTCAAGATGCTTCAGACGGAGACGGAGAGACAGGGAGACAGGGAGACAGAGAGACAGGGAGACAGAGAGACAGGGAGACAGAGAGACAGGGAGACAGAGACAGGGAGACAGAGAGACAGGGAGAGAGAGACAGGGAGACAGAGAGACAGGGAGACAGAGAGACAGAGACGGAGACAGAGAGATGGAGACAGGGAGACAGAGAGACAGAGACAGAGAGATGGAGACAGGGAGACAGGGAGATGGAGAGACAGGGAGACGGAGACAGGGAGATGGAGACATGGAGACAGGGAGATGGAGAGACAGGGAGACAGAGAGATGGAGACAGGGAGACAGGGAGATGGAGACAGGGAGACAGAGAGATGGAGAGACAGAGAGACAGAGACAGGGAGACAGAGAGACAGAGATGGAGACAGGGAGACAGGGAGACAGGGAGATGGAGAGACAGGGAGACGGAGACAGAGAGATGGAGACAGGGAGACAGAGAGACAGGGAGATGGAGAGATGGAGAGACAGAGACAGGGAGACAGGGAGACGGGGAGATGGAGAGACAGGGAGATGGAGACAGGGAGATGGAGACATGGAGACAGGGAGGTGGAGAGACAGGGAGACAGGGAGACAGAGAGACGGAGACAGAGAGACAGAGAGACAGGGAGACAGAGACACAGAGACGGAGGGTGGAGAGACAGGGAGACGGAGACAGAGAGACAGAGACAGAGAGACAGGGAGACAGAGAGACAGGGAGATGGAGGGTGGAGAGAGAGAAGAAGAGGAAGTGACAGAAATGACAGCAGTGAGAAAGCATCCAATAACAGATACAGGTGTATGATCAGCCTAATAATGCATTACATTTCTGATTGTGCGACATCTGTAAACATTGAATTTAAAGATGCATTTTGCTGCTGCAGAAAGCTGCTGTCAGTCAAATCTGATGCTGTCTGGAGTTGAAACAAACAATATTTGAAGTTGGTGCCGAAGGGCCGGAGAAACAGTTTACATTCCTACAACACCCAGGATGCTTTGCACCGCTGCTTTGGAATGGCCCGGCCCAGCATCCAGGATGTTGTTGTTACCAAGGCAACTCAGAAAAACTGTTGACTCCGTACTTTTGACCAAAACAGTTGTTTCAATATAACACAAAACAATGGCTCAGAGTGGTAAATAATATGAAATACGATAATAAAAAACCTTCAGGTGTGCAGTCTACATTTCACATCTGACGATTATGGATGAAATATGATGACTGAACTTATGGGAGGCGAGGCAGAGAGAGTAAAACATACCACTATATGCTGCTTATCAGGTAAACCAGAAACGTTACAGCATGGATGATAACACACTTACATTTGGTCCCGCTGGCTGAGGTTGTTTTTTACCAACTGATTTCTGGAATCCTGAACCAGGTTTGCAGCACGCCTCGGTCCATATGTGGTGCAAAGCTTTCGTGGTTCAGCTGTATTTCCTCTGCACTATACTCAAGCTACTCCGTCCAGCACTAGGCATGCTGGGAAATGTGGGCCGTCACTGCAATATTTTAGTATGAATCCTCGTTTTGATCCACTCCAATTCACTGTTTGTGTTTTTTTGAATCTTGATGGTAAAATGGAGAGAAAGTAAAAATCATGAAAACACAAGGAGAGTAATAAGAGTTACATTTCATCCTGTTGGCTCCTCTTACATCTTTCTTCTTCTTCTTCTTCTCTCTGGTCAGATGATTCTGCGCAGGACGGTGAAATACACAAACGGACGACCCTGCAGTCCATCAGGCCGAGCAGAGACGACAACTGGTGAGTGAAATTAAATCACAATGTTCGATTCATCTGTTGTTTCCCAAATCTCACACACGTCTGTGTCACTGTGGTGCCGGGTTTCACTGCAATCCACATGTTTACATATTCATAACAGTCCACATGTTTACATGTTCATAACAGTCCACATGTTTACATATTCATAACAGTCCACATGTTTACATATTCATAACAGTCCACATGTTTACATATTACGTTGTGTGTGAGTGTATGGTCGAGCGACAGAGAGAGAGGCGATGGGAGCTAGGACTGTCAGAATTTGGCAAAAATGACGTTTGATAATAATTCCTTCTAAAAAAAACACAAAGGTTCAAACCTATTTGAATATCTATTTTTGTGCATTATGTCCATAAAAGGGCAAACAATAAAACGAGAGACATAACTACTTGTATACGTAAGTGTATTTATTTCAAAATAAACATCTTTTAAAAGATCTACTTACCTACAAAGTAAACAAATATAATACTATAAAACTAACCATGGTGGCAATCCTCCTCTGTTTTTGCTCCTTCTTTCTCCATTACTCCCTGCAATATTTAAAACTAATCCACTGTCAAAAAATGCAGAAAATGTCCGTTGTTTTGTTTTGCACATGCGTGTCACATTGCACTTCCTGTGACTCCTTCATAATAAAAGTCCACTCGTGTTTCACCAGTTAAATGCTTTTATTGTGAAGGTGCAGCAGCAGGAAATGGCAGGAAATGTTTCCATTAGCAGGAAGTGCGAGGCAGACAGCTGCGGTGTGAGTGTATAGCAGAAGTTACTTTGCAATAAAATGTGTGATTAAAATCCCTCACTGAAACCGACGTGCGTACACTGGATGTAAATCCTGAGGTCCAGATTTGTCCGATATGCACATAATTCTTTGGATACTGTGGCTCTGCACCGTGTACCTGCACAGGTGGAGAGTCCCAGTGTTGTGCTACAAGCTGCAGAAAAAGACATCTTAGTGCAGCTCCTATCAGTGGAGGAAACGATATCTCTGCCTCTCCTCTGTGTGACTGCTGAATGGTGATGGCTCTTTGATTCTGAAAGGCTGACACCAGAAGCTGACATTCATGGTTGATGTTTTCAATAGATGAAACATTTTCTGCTATCAAGGTCTATTTTTAGATGCGTTTGAAATATCTGGTAGTGATATGATGTTGTCTGCGTTTGGCTGGATACCTGTGGGGGAAATGCTCTGTAACAGTGTAATGGCTAATAGACTTCCTCCCCCTCTGGGTGTCTCCTCTTCTTTGAGTTGCCACTTGCTTGTCCCACTTTTTCCTAAATGTGTATTTATTAGCTCCAATAACTGCTGCGGGGGGGGGGATGCAGCACGCTTGAATTCAAAATATTATTTTAGAAACCTAGAGGAGTAGCGCTGAACGCTTTTGAAACGATAACTAATTGCGATTATTTTTGACTGATATTGCGCTATTAGAGGGAATGCTCATTTTTACATGATTGTTCTGATTTTCATTGAAAAACAATAAAATGATTAGGTTTTTTTGTGAGGATCTGTACCAAAACAAAGATGTTTTATTAAGTCTGTAGAATATGATGTGTAGGCCAGGATGACAATATTTAATTTAAAATGGAATTTGAAACACATCTCTTCTTTGACAAATACTGCGCTTCCCATGATTTGAAAATTGCAGTAGTCCATAATGTGATTTCGATAACATTTCAATTAATTGTGCAGCCCTGTGATGAAGTCTTCATTAACGTTGGAAGCATGTTTATCCTAATTTTTATTTTTTTTCCTGGCAGGTGAAGAGAGACGCTTCTTTTCACTTCTGCGGTTTAGAAATGTGCCTAAATGTTAAACTATTTCCTGCATGTTTGATCAGGATTCAGCTGCCTGACACACATTTTAAATGTACATTAATTTATAAAGTAGACAGAGCGACGTATAGTTTCTGTCGCTTGCACATTTTTCCTACAGATAATATTATACATTGTAATGGGATAATTAATGTTATTCTCTTTTAATGATGTGGCTGATCTGTGTATGTCTGTATTACACCACAGTTTCATTTCATTACGTTGGTTATTGCCGTACGCAGATAGATATAATAGGAAAGTAAAGATGCACAGCTCCTGGTCACACTTATAATGCAACATATATCTGCAAGCAGACATAAATCTGAGATCATTTATGGTTTGTACAAGTCTATTTAAAAGCCTCCTTGTGTGCTTTTATTGGCCTTTTTACACAATACAATCTACATCTACCCTGCTATCACCTACCACCTCGTAATATTTTATTTCCATTTTCAACAGCTCCCAGATCGAGGCCCTTTGACCACTTGGCAATGAAATATAATTGCATAACGATAAATGCCCCCCGGCTTGAGATTACCGGTGCTACTGGCTTGCGTTACACATCATTTTATTATCCGTACAGCTTTCTTTGTAAGTCTCAGTCGAGCGTCCCGTGGGGCTTTTCAGGGACGGGAGGAACGAGGAGAGCACAGGAGGTTCAGTTAGATGTTAGCCGTGCTAAAAGCAGTTCTCTGGTGCAGTAATGCAGCAAAGTTGCATGATAATGAGCTTAGTTCCTATTTTGCTCCCCTGAGAATTAAAGAATAGTATAATTTGCATGAGGACAAAAGAAAAATATGGCTCCGGGGTCGTTGTGCCGTCAGAGGTCCGGACAGAAATAACTGCAACAATAACACGTTCTTTCAACATCATTAATGTCTTGATGGACTCACGAACAAATGCTTGTTTTTAAGAGCTGAAATTCCAAAGCTCACCGTGGCGACAATTACCCTGCAAAAAGTGTCCGCCCACCATTTACTGTGATCAATACCTCGGGGAATCGTGAAAGCCAGATGGCTCCCCGCCCCTCTTCTGTATCAGCGTATGAATGCATCTATTTTAATGCTTCCCCATATTATTGATTAACTAATCCACTCGGAAGCTTGGCTCTCCTTTTCCCTGGCTCGCTGAGTACCATAACTTAATAGATCCCTTTGGGAATAGCATGCACTGAACTGTGAGACAAAATGTCAGGCTGCGATTGGCCCCGCGAAGGCCTGCGTAAATGAGAGCAGCACCGGCTCGGCTGTACGTCCCCGTGTGTTGGAGAAAGTGGGAGGTGGAAAAGGAGGCAGCAGAGAAGGACGATTAGGGCGGTAGAGGCAGAGATTCTCCCTCCCTCTGTCTCTTTCTGTTTTACTCTGACTCTCCTCTGCCACCATCTGAAGGGCTCAGATTCTACATTACTCAAACAAGGCTGCATTTAAAAAAGAAAATGTAAATGTGGTGCTCCCACACTCACTCCTTTTGTTTACATGAGCTGAAGATTTTAAGAGTTCTGCAGTGATGTTTTCTGCAACATTGGTAAAATCAGGTTTCATTACAACAAGTCCTCCAAACCATTGGACCACGTGTGCCGGTTTTAAATGCGCCGTAACCGTTGTTAAAATGGATGTTGTTGTTGTAGGTTTAGGCAACAAAACAACAAGAAAAAAGGTTAAATTCAGGATATTTGAGATATTAAATCACTTCTGTGTATCCATCACATGACACATGTATGTCCCATGACTTCATGTTGTTATGTTCATTAAAAACAACTGGCTGTTTCATGTTATTTTCGACCGGGACACGGAGAGTCTGATCGTTGGAGGCAGGGCTGCACGATTCTGGATAAAATGAGAATCACGATTTTCTTTCTTTGAATTGAGATCACGATTGTCTCTCATGATTTTTTTTTTTCAATATAAATGTTTATTGCACTCATTTACCGAAGGATACAGAAGGAAACACAACAATATGATGGTACCTGACATACTCGCATTGGCACATCGACTTTGGACCAGAAAAAGGGAATGCGTCACTGTCGATAAAATGGACCGTCAGGCTCATACAGGGTCCCGTAGTTCTGCGGGACCATAAATCTGTATTTTGTACTTCCTGCAATTCTGTCTCCACTGTTGTCCGACGCTGATTGTATAGAGCAACGTTTGAAAAGTAGTTTTGGGGGTAGCGCTTGTCCAATGTTTAAATCATCATCATCAATGGTGTCGATGGTCTTTGTATGGAGTTGATGGTCTTTGTATAGATTTGATGGTCTTTGTAGGGAGTTGATGGTCTTTGTATCGAGTTGATGGTCTTTGTAGGGAGTTGATGGTCTTTGTATCGAGTTGATGGTCTTTGTACAGAGTTGATGGTCTTTGTACAGAGTTGATGGTCTTTGTACGGAGTTGATGGTCTTTGTATCGAGTTGATGGTCTTTGTAGGAGTTGATGGTCTTTGTATCGAGTTGATGGTCTTTGTAGGGAGTTGATGGTCGCCATGTCTTTGGAAAGTCACCTCTGTGATCTCGCCGGTGTCTTTACTTTCTCTTTCTGTCTCTCTGCTGCGGCGACATGTGCTCCTTTTGTCACGTGGGGTGCAACACCGTGTTGTTGTTGTTGTTGTTGTTGTGGGGAGAATAGGGGAGCGCTTGTTTTGTTGCAGCTGATGTCCCCAATGAAATGCAGCAGAATCGTTGTTGTTTATAAATGAGATCTCATAAAAGTATGAATCGAGATCTTAATCTTAATACGATGAGTTGTGCAGTCCTAGTTGTAGGTCAGTTTGTATATCTGGTCTCTGATTTTGTTTAATGTAATCAGAGATACTTTAGATGTAACTACATTATGTAGACTATCATAACAACAGTTTGTATATTTTGAATAACAAACACAGACGAGCGCCTCCTGCTGGTATGGAGAGTTATTACCTCTCATGTGGGAGAAGAACATTGGCTGTTGGCTGTAGTTTTTGTGGTGTGTTCAGGTGCAGCTTTTTTGGCCCGTATCCTCTAGTTCTTTGGTGTCGGGTTGATGCACCTGTCTCTAAAGGCCACATCTGGATCACCTGCAAACTGGAAAGGGAACAAGAAGGAATCCTTGTGTGCCAGAAGCTTCTCAACCAGCTCTTCCCAACGTAAAGGAGAAAAGTCAAAATCTATTAGCATCTTACTCGAACACAGACCTCGTCTTGACCGCTTGTATCTGAGATCTAAATCTCTCCATCACTACCCAAGCTTCTAACCATAGGTGAAAAGTCTGACGGCTAAATCGAGAGCTTTATATCTCTTTCCCACTACAGTCTGATATAAAGTCTGTAGTGATGCAAGGGATGGCCCTGAGCGCCTGCCAAGCTTACGATCCCTCTCACCTTTACGTGTGAATAAGACCTCACGATACCAGAACTCATCCACTTTGAGACGCTCGCTTTTCATCTGCATTGGGAAATCAAGTCCCGATTTACATCCTGACTGCATCACTCACGGCTGCCCTGGTGCACAGGAGGTCAAAGTCCAGCAAAGTCCAAAATGATTCTGTTCTTGAACTGCATGCAGCATTGAAGAGAAGTGTCAACTGTAGTTTAGGATGAATCTCCTCCAGCTCCGCTGCTTTGGCCCAGAGACGTTTGCTGACTTCCCCAGTGCCCTGAACCGTGGAGAAGGACTGAAACCCTCCAAATCTTCCATCTCTTGCTTCCTGTTAAGCGGGCAGGTCTAATGCTCAACATCCTTCCACTGTTGAATTATTTTCACCAATTGTGCTACCTATCACAGCAGCAGGATTCTCACGAGATCATGTAAGCATCGCAGGATCAGGAGATCACACAAATCCATATTTAAACTGGAAGTAGGCCGGGATTTTAATGCCAATCCCCCTGTTTTTTTTTCTAACCTTAACAAGTCATTTTGTTGCCTAAACTTATTTGGTCTTATTCGTGTCTATCACATGACTGGGACATGTATTTAAACCGGAAGACATGTTTGTGTATATTATACGAACCACTGTGCGATACTTTTTTGTTCTGGAGATTTAAGATCGGATCTGTAAACTGCTCACATTAGCAGATAATCGGGGATTCAGGAGGGATAGTTAGGGGACAAATCAGCAACTCAAACCTCCTGTCGTCTGAGCCCGGCTTAACTTCAGAAGCTTTTTGAGGCCGTCTTCTTCTGCAGTCTTTCCAAATCACACCAAAGAATTAAAGCCAACGCAAATAATGAATACTAACTCACTAACTACTATTGACAGGCATTTCTTAACAGTAGACATTTTGACTTGTAGGAAAAGCACAGGAGTTACTAATAACATTAACAATATTCAGAACACAGGATCCAGAAACTGAAGCAGCTACATGGACATCAGTCATTTTATTATTTTGCACCTATGCTTTTCCTCCTGTTACATATCAAAAAGGCCCATTAATCTTCTGATTATTGTCTTGACTGTTCCATTAATCATTCGGTCCATAAAGTGCCAGACAACAGTGACAAATGCTCGTCACGATCTTCTAAAATCTTACATGACGTCTTTTTTTTTGTGCAAGCCAAAGAAACACCCAAAAATCCTGAGTTTACAGTTTTATACAGAAAAGCAGCAAATCCTCACATTTGAGAAGCTGCAGTCAGAGTATGATGGACATTTTTCCAAGAAAACAATGCCTGGAATTATTGATTGATTACCAAGATGATTGGCAATTTATTTTCTGTTGATGCACTAATCAATTAATTGATTTAGCTCTGCCATTGTTTGATAAAGTAATAGTAGGGATGCACCGATACAGATTATACAGATTTATTTAGTTTTTGTTATTTATTTCCCCTTTTGTGCCAGGGAAACAAAGAAAACTTGATTATAAAAAAGATGTATAACTGAATTGTTTTAAAGTCATTCAACATCTTTGAATAAGCACAAATTTAATCATACTTTAATAATAATAATTTAAGAAACAACCTTTACTAAAACCTTCACATGCAAATGATTTATTTTTTTTAAATAACTGTTTTAAAAGCATTTGTAACCTTTTAACACGACATTTCAATGCCGCAAAATTGTTGAGACAACATAAATATCATCCACCATCGCAGGATGTCATCTTATTTTCTGATAACGAGGTGAATATCAACCGATAAATCGTTGCTTTTTAGTGTATTTTTCCAAATAGTCCTAATATTTTAAGTTAAGTTGGAACTGAATTAAAATATATTCAGATTCTGCATGAAATGCATGGATATGCTCACCTCATGTGTTGTACTTTTGAGATAGCTCGACCTTAAACTTCTCAGAATTTGCTTTAGAAAGAAGGAGAGAAAGTGGCTCGCGGCTACAGTTAACTTGGCAACAAAACTGTCCTTATCTGCGACTGGGCTCCGTAAGTGTGTCTCGACTCTGGAGGTGAAAGACAGAGAGTCATGGATCTCTCCGACTGCTCTGCTAATTAAAGGTATCAGTCATGAGAGATGCGTGTCAGTTTATAAGACGCAGACAGGGCCCTCATTTGTCACTGCCCAGATTTATATCCAATAAGAATTCAATTGCTTGGCATAAATGCATGGTTTGATGTATGGTGTGTGTGTGTGAGTGTGTGTGTGTGTGTGTGTGTGTGTG
>JAOVVB010036255.1:0-15350 GCA_028570985.1 Heterobranchus longifilis
CGGGGGGGGGCCCCCCCCCCCCCCCCCCCCACATACCTACTGCATGGAAGCACATTGCATTCACAAAAGATTAAAAAAAAACACCTTACGTCGTAATTACAAGAAAAGATTGAGAAAATATTACAATTACGAGGTATTGTCTCGTAATGACAAGATCTTTTATTGTTATTACGAGATAGTAACTCAAAATTATGAGATAAAGTGTGTATTTTTTTTCTTCTGTGAATGCAATGAGCTTCTGTACAAACCCCCCTTTTCATGTGCCCCCCCCCCCCCCAATTTTGAAACAAAACCTACGCCCTTGTATCTTAGTGTGGTTTGCTAACATATATATGTGCAGCAAATATTTCTTTCATATTTAGATAGTTGTCCTGTTTTTATTTGCCTGTTGCTAAAGAACTATTTAAATATTCAAATTAACAAATATCATGTCTTCCCCCCCCACCAGAATCACCTCCTGTTCAGGTGCAGGGACAGGTTTCAATGATAAACAAGACCTAGACCAAGAACTTTATAACCTGGACTGGATGGAGTTAATACCTGACGACACTCCAGTATCTGCTATCTCCATTCCTGGGACACACGAAAGCTTATCGTTACATGGAGGACCACTTGCTAAATGTCAAGTTTGGAGCTTAGAAGACCAACTTAATGTGGGAATACGGTATTTGAATGTGCATGCTGGGATTTGGCTGCCCAACCAGAAAAATATTTACATCCAGGATAGTAACTGGATGTTTACGCAACACGTTCAATTTGATGAAATCCTAAGGATCATTTTAGATTTCTTAACTCGCCATAGTAGTGAGACCGTGCTAATGAAAGTGAAACTACACGGGTTATTCAAGAGGGAAGTCGAAGAAATGATGACGGAATTGATTGAGAAGTTCAAAAATGAAATATGGACTACATTGACCGTACCAAGCATGCAACAGGCAAGGGGCAAGATTGTTTTACTCCAGAGCAAGTCCTTCAGTACTGGAACAGAAAACCATAAATCATATTTCTTTAAATACAACAAGCTACACGATGTTGAAGAGAAATTAAAGCACATCAGGTCACACCTCTGTAACCACCATCACATTCTTCTGACTGACAATGCATCGCCGAGGCTTCAAAGTCATAAATCGTTGGCAAAAAAAGTTAACAAGCAGATTTATGACTTTGTGGTGGAACATGAGAAAAGCTCCTTAAACCGAGGTTGCTTAGGTGTCTTAAGCATGAGCTTCCCCAGTGCTGATCTTGTTAAAAAAATCATTCAGCTCAAACCGTGCAGTTGTGGTACAGGACTCGAACTCGGACATGGCGGAGAGGTGCCTCAAATGACGATTGATTCACAAACTCAAGAGGACATGGATACAACACCGGAAACTGACACTACACCGGAAACTAACACTACACCTGAAGCACCAGCAATATCTGAGCAGGATTCAGAACCAGAGCACGAGCATGATTCAGAACGAGAGCACGAGAATGACTCAGAACCAGAGCATGAGCATGACTCAGAACCAGAACATGAGCATGATTCAGAACCAGAACATGAGCATGACTCAGAACCAGAGCACGAGCATGATTCAGAACCAGAGCACGAGCATGACTCAGAACCAGAGCACGAGCATGATTCAGAACCAGAGCACGAGCATGACTCAGAACCAGACCACGAGCATGACTCAGAACCAGAACACGAGCATGATTCAGAACCAGAGCATGAGCATGATTCAGAACCAGAACATGGGCATGACTCAGAACCAGGTCATGATTCAGAACCAGAGCATGAGCATTACTCAGAACCAGAGCATGAGTATGATTCAGAACCAGAGCATGTACCAGAACCACCAACATCTGGGCATGATTCAGAACCACCACCTGAGTCACATCCAGCTGTGCTCCCTTCCATCCCTCGTAAAATGGAGCACAGGCCAGAACCACAGTGGAGAACGCGTAATTGTCATCGAGGGTAAATTGATGAAACAATGTATTACTAAAGTAAATTATATTATGTTCTAAAATTCTGGAAATGAAAACTGTGGAATGAGAGTCTTGTGTTGCAAACTTAAATAAAGTGCAAAAAGCTTTATTTTGTCATGTAATTTATTAACTTTTTAATATTTTAATATGTGTAAGCATTGTTAGAAACATATTGGGAAAGGGTCTTTAAAGAGAAACATCATAACAAATAAATCCTCACTGCAGACAGCGAAACAACCATAAAAGCAATGCATCAAACCACACATTTATCAATCATTTATGTCTGATACAAACAAAGAGGAATAATTAAAATCAACAAAATATTTTAGGCAGTGTACGATTTGCTGATTTTCGACCTGCAGTGAACAGCATGAGTGTCCAGAGCTCCACCGGAGGATTCTCGTCAGCCGGTTGAAAATCTGCAAACTTTCCCTCGTTAGCGGTTAGCTCAGCTTAACGCGGCGCCATTGGAACGTCACCGCGCCACATCGGCCGCGTCACACAAGCTTAGTATTTTTCTAAGCAATAAATTAACAAAATAAACAAATATCAGAGTTCAGAGGTTAATCTCAGATTACTGATTTTATTCTCAGATATTTTAGTAATGTTTGGCCTTCAGGTAGTCGAGTTAGTAGAAGTTAGTAGAAAATTGTTTGAATTCTGAGACAAATGTTAAGAATTTGTTGGGCAAGATCAAACAAAAAGGTCAAGACTTGCTGATTTAAGTTCTCACCATTCTACTGTTTAATTTGAATTTAAATTAGACTTTTTAGTGTACAGTAATATAAAAACAATAGTAACTTTAAGAAGTGTCTTCCTTCAGAATACTGATGTCAATCTCTGGACTAAAATCATTAACTGCATAAATGTGTGTTGAATTGAGTGATTTATAACAGACCTGCAGCAGGTGCATGCCACATACTTATTATATGCTTGTAAAATTCCTGACAGCAAATATGCTGAACATTTTGAGCATGAAGCCTGTAATTTTAAAAAGCGTGGCCCACTTTGGTGAAAACTGTAAATCAACTGAGGTTTGTGGGGTTGTCTTTAGACTTATACAACCAACAACTAAGAACATTTTACGGTTTCCAATTAAAATGATGCAATTTCACATAATTTTGGTCTATTATTATTATTATCATGAGCAGTCATTCTAAATAAGAAACTCCCCAAAGCAATTATGGCCAAATTGTTGTCCTGCAGAAATGAGATTTTGTACATGCCTGAGTCAAGATCACAATCTTCGCGAATGACACGAATTGGGCGGCGCGATGACACGAGTTGAAATATCTGAACTTCTGCGGCGAGCGTCGGGAGTTCTCGCGTGAATGAAGCGATCAAAACAGAAGATTCCAGCATCCAAACTCGTGTGAATTAAGCGAGTAGATAATTTTATTTGCATCTGGTCTGAACACTCGATAAGGCACCTCAGTCAAAAAAAAAGTCTGGACATGCCTCTGCTGCAGCTAATCCCTAATTAAAATCCAGTCATGTGATAAATATATTCTGAAATGGGCCATTCTAGGTTTTACTTGTGGTAGTCTACTTTAAATTTTCATTTACTATATTTATACACTGTGGTATTTTTACTTGTACTTCAAGAAAGCAGAAGTAAAGATGCTTTTCCCAACACTGCTTTTACTTCTTTATTGTTTTTCTCGTGTACGCATGCGCACACAGAGGCAGTCGGATTTTTTTTTTTTTTTTCCTGGCGCACATGTGACTCGCCCAAACCTGCACGCTGGTCGCCGTGTTGCTGCTGTTTGCTGTCAGCAGGAGGGGAAAAAACCAACTTCCTTGTTACCGGTCACAAACGTCTCTACATTTTCACCAGCAGCCACCAACTCTTCTCATGGACAGAAACACACATTTCACCGCTCCTCGGAGCTTTTTCAGGTAACTTTGTGTCTTTTGTTTTTGATTAAGTTTGAAGAAGTTGAGGCGGAAACAAAAGTAGCGACTTTTGGAACTAAATTGTAGCGAGTAACTACTGTGTTTACTTCCCACTAAAGGAGAAGTTTCACTGTTATTTCAGTAATTTAGATGGAGGGATAATGACATAATAATCTGTTAGTTTCCACTCTCAGTTCTCCTTTTATATCAGGTGGTGCCAAGTTCACAGAGAGGCAAAGATATATTGCTCAGGACTGATAGATTTAGTCGATTTGATCGATTATCTGCAACTATTTATAATTTCTGACATTTATAATGCAAATATTCATATAGGTGTCAGCCTCTCAAATGTGAGGATTTGCTGCTTTTCTCTATTTTTAAGTTATTGTAATGTGATTTTTTTTGGACTGTTAATTGAAGACTGACATTATTAATAATTAATTTCTGCCATTTTATGCTAAATACACTTTAACAGGCTACCTGTTATTGCTCTCTGTTAGGAGTAAAAGTCCTGCATTCAGAATCTTAAATATTGGCATCAAAACCTACAAAAAAGTAAAAATACTCGTTCTGCAGAATGGCTAATTTCAGAATAATTTACATTATATTATTGCATTATAATTATTGATGCATTAATGTGTTCATCACTTTAATGTTGCAGCTGGTAAAGGTGGAGCTATTTTAAAAAATATTTTTTATATACTGCTAAGTAGCTTAATCCATAATAATATATCTTATTAATGTATTAGTTGATTTACATTTTCTATTAATAATCTCAATCAGCAAAGTAACTAATGTTGTCAAATACAGCTGCAATGATTAGTCGATAGACAGAAAAATAATTTATTATAACTATTTTGATAATCGATTCATTATTTAATAATAATTTTTCATGCAAAAATGGCAGAAAATGCTGTTTTCAGCCTCAAATATGGAGATGTCCTGTTTTTCTCTCATATTAACTGAATCTCTTTAAAACGACATTTAAAGACATTTTGATCTTTGAGAAACTGGGATCGACATTTTTCACTATTTTCTTACATTTTATAAACCAAACATAAAGATAATCGGCAGATAAATCGATAATGAAAATACGCTTTTAATTAGTTGCAGCCCTAGCTGTCAAATCAATGTAATAATAATAATAATAATAATAATAAACTTTATTTATATTGTACCTTTCATAACATGAATGCAGCTCAAAGTGCTTTACAAATTAAAATGACAAAAGAAGACATAAGGAACAAAGATAATACAAAAATAAGTTGACAGTGATAAAAAACAAAAACAGTGTTAAGAAATAAATAAAATAATAAATACATATAAAACATTTGAAACATAAAAAGCCATTATCAAGTTGAGAAATATAAAAGAAATTTCAAAAAAGTAATAGTGATATTAAAACAATTAATTAAATGCCAACTCATAAAAATAAGTTTGAGCTGTTTAAAAAAAACAAAAAACTATCAACAGAGTTTGCTTGTCTTTTGTGGGAGTTTGTTTCAAACCTAAGTCTTCAAGTGTTGATCATAAACATACTTTGACTCAGTAATATTTTATACGAAAATCCATGAACTCAATTCAACTCATATGAAGGTCTACTTACTCTTTATTCAGTTGTGTTTCCGCTCCAAATTCTGTCCATTAAATTCATTATTATCAAAATAAAACATTAAAACAGATGCAGAGTGGATTCATACGGTCGTCTCGTCTTCCACTACTTAAAGAAACAGGAAGTCAGCAGCTGCCTTGTTGTCGCCCCTGACTACCGTATGTCCTTTACTGGGTAACAGGCCATGACAGAACAAACTTCCGGCATTAAAAGACCACACGTCAGATTTAATTTGGGTACTAAGTCGATATGAGGCTGCTTGTCTTGTTTGGCGTGTCAACATCGGCATGGAAGTGATGCTGATTATTGGCTGATAAAGGGATACATATCTGCTTGACTAATTGTTTCCATAGCGTAGTTATGTTATTATAACTGAGCCTATGTACTCCTAAAGGAAAGGTACATACATATTTTAAATTATGTCCATATATATACATTAAACGCATTATTGTTCACTGTAATTGCTCCTCTTGTCCACAAAGAGATTCTGTCTTGAAGCAATTTCAATGTGACTGGGGACAAAATCCACAGTCCTCGTTCTGGGTAATTTAATTACCCAAGAAAGACTTGGAAAATGTGAACCTACAGTATCCTTTAATGCACTGATTCCCAACCTGGGGATCCCGTCCCCCTACTTGGGGTCGCCAAAGCTTCACGGGGGGGTCACGTGGCCCTCTTGATTTTAAGGAGTACAACAACAAAAAATATATATACATTGTTATATTTGGAGTTTTGGATTATTATTTAAGATATAAACTAAAAGAAAAACTCACAGGATAAGGGCACAGTGAAGACCTGAACACAAGCTATATTCACAGTTTTCCCTCTGTGTTAAACAGCCTCGTCCTGCACTAGAAAAGTACACAGTTAAAACAACTGAAGAGCTAATATGGCCAAGTGTCAGGGAGAGGAAAACGAAAAAGTCTGTCAAAAAAAAGAAGATTAAGATTGTTAAAAATAAAAATAATAAAATAAAATAAATAAAAATAAAAACACAATACAGATGGAGAATTGTATTACAATCTCTCTCATTTTCCACAAACTTCCTGAAGTTATTGCATTGAGTTAACTACAGTTTATCAGTTGTTCTGTACTGTTATTGCTATGCATTGAATATTATATGAAATGTACATAAAATATGTCACTTAGTCAGGGGTTGTGAGTTTATTCAATGATAAAATAAAACTTTCAGGGAAATTATGCTCTATTGCACCAACACACCATTGTCAAATGTAATGTGATATAATGTAAAACATGTAGAAAGGCATCAGTTTCCACATTTGGCATTACCTCTTAAAATGCACAACCCCAAATATAATAATAATGATTTGTTTTCCATTTGATTTGCAATCATGGGTTGAAAATGACACAAATAGATATGTAATTCTGTTGTCAGGAAACAAATTGAATTCCATTAGAGCTCTCTGACAATTTCCTCCTCACAAAAACTCCCCGACATTTGGCGGCAGCTTTCCTAATCTCTGCCTGAGCACTCTCGCTGATTAAACAGTATATTATAGGATCCAGTGTACTGTTTATGGTGGTTGTGGCAACTGTGACCAGGTACGGATCTCTGAGCCTCGCGGCCCAGACGCAGGCGCCGGGCTCCAGTGTGGCCCGGAGCAGCATGACAGTCTGGTAGGGCATAAAGGCCACTATGTAAGTCAGGAGAAGGAACAACAACAGCACTCCCACTTTCCTGCGCTCCTCTGTCAGGATGGAGGCGCTCTGTCGGAGCGACTGCATGATCTGCTGAAAACAAAAGGTCATGATGATGATGGGGACCAAGAAACCCAGGGTGACTCGTGTAAGGGCGAGGTTGGCATCTTCTCGTGTCATAGTTATTCGCTCCTCACACAAGCGTCTTGAGGAGAAAGCTTGCAGCGCCCCCGTGTGGTCAAGCAAGATGATGTGCATGGCAATCTCCAAAGTCCAAACAGCAATACTCACAACTGCTGCTGTCCGCACCTCTCGGACCCAGTGAAAGTGGAGAGGGTAGACCACTGCAAGGTAGCGATCAACGGAGATGCAGCAAAGGAGGCCGGAGCCGACGTAAAAGCTGTTGTGCATGATCACGGCCACTATGCTGCAGAGGCCCCCCAGAGGCCTCTGCAGGGCCAGCTCAATCCACACAGGCAGAGAGATGGTGTAAAGCAGGTCAGAGATGCACAGGTTGACGAGGTAGACTGCCATGTTGTGCCCGTTCCTCATCAGCATCCAGGCTACGTACAGAGCCAGGCAGTTCGCCGGAAAGCCCACAATAAAAAACAGAGAATAGGCAGCAGGATACATGTGCCTTTCCACTGAGGACTCCACGGTGCAGGAGGCAGGTGAGGTACTCATGTTTGTCCGGTTGAGAAGAGCTGCGTCCATCCTCACGCGATGGTGACCAAACCTGAATGTGGAAGGAAATGGATGTACGCTCTGTGCTCTGTTCAGCTGAGATAAGCGCCGCAATGCAAATAGTTCCTGGTGCTTTGCTAGAATGAAAAACAGCATCCAATGCTTTCATTGTGGCTGTCATTTTATTTCCCCAGCATTCAAAGTCAACACTAGATCTGTCTGTGGGATTAAATGGAAATTAAACACTGTTGTCAGATGTTCCACCACAGAGAAATGTCCCCATAAACCCACCCTTTAAATAATAAAGAGGAAAAATTATATTTAATAAAAAAAGACAACTTTAGAGGATAATTAAAAAAGAAAAAATACGACAAACTGGCAGAATATATATTTTTATTTTTACAACTAATCATCTCACGACCCCTGAAACTTATCTTGTGACCTTTTGGAGGGGGGGCAATGTTCTATGCATTGATGCATCAGTATCCGTCAAACAATGTAATATTATAATGTCAAATAATATGTCAGTCTTGGGGGCCATTTTCTACACAATGAATACTTTTACTTTTGTTACTTTTAGTATATTTTGCTGATCATACGTCTGTACTTTTACTTGAATAGGATTGAATGCAGGACTGTTACTTATAATGGAGTATTTTTTTTACAATGTTGTATTTTATATTTTGGACTTTCCAGGAACAGCATGTATTTGCATATCCTATCATCCTGTTCTATCAGTGCAAAATTGTCGCAGTGGAGGATTCTGTTAGTTCAGGTGTGTTTCATTAAGTTGAAATTTGGCAAAACGCAATGTACTCAAGCATGGCAGGCACAGAGTGTCTGCAGCACCACAAGAGGAATAATTATTATTGGTGGTGGTTGTTTACATTGCAACAAGAATCTGTTGACACTAAAAGGCCTGTGCACAAAGAGCCTGGGGCTTGGCTTTAGTCCAATTTTAGGGATCACAGCTCACCAAAGAAGGACTTGTCGGAGGTGCTGGAGTTGAGATCCAAAAATAAAGATGAAAACTCCAACATCCCACTCTGGAACCACAAACTTTATTCAGACTAGCATAATGGTGAGAAAGCAAATCATCATGAGAAATTGGAGGAATGCAGGTGAGCCCTCTTTTCGAGAATGGTTCACAGAGCTGACAAAAGTGGCATCATGTGAACAAATCTCTTTCAGCACTCAAGATAGGACTGAGAAATATATGATGAAATGGGGAGACTACTTGGAATACATTGCCAACGTGGACAGATCCTGATTTGAAGCACATACCAGGGATATAACAAATACATACACAGCACATATAGATAAGATGGTTTTATCTGACAATGTATAGGGTGCTTGTGAATGCGCTGTATAATAATGTAGACATACACATTTGACAGTTTTTGTTTATTTACTTGTCATTATTTGTATTTGCCTTTTCCTTGCTTTGTATTTGTGTCATTGTTTTCTTTTATTGTTTGGCCGATATGTGACCTTGTTTATATAAAAATCCAATAAAATACTAATTACAAAAAAAAAAAAAAAAAGATGAAAACTCCGATCTGTGCAGCATAGCCATTCATTCTTAATAAATAAATAAATGATTCACAGATCAGGCAGTGTGGATGCTTTTCCTATTTCCTCTGAAGTCCTTTTAGAAGAACATTTGAAAGTGGGTAACACTGAAAATCAAGATATACGTTGTATTTCAACAGTTGTATCATTCTCTTGTTTCAGTACAGTATATACTGTAATCTGTCATAGACATATTTCAACAAATGCATAGGAGGCTATGTTATAGATGTAAACAATGTAGAACCTAACTAAACAAAGTTGTGGCACTGATCTATGATGGGATTAGTGAAAGAGAATTTCCCCTGAGCCTCAGAACTTTAAAAGAGTATTTAGTATTGTACATTGTGTCAAAAGCAAAATTAATACAGCAGAACCAGAGCATATAGTAGTTTATTATTAGTCCTTGTCAAAAGTGGATTCGAAGCTACGAGTCTGCAGCATCAAGCAAAGCTTCTTTTTATTTTCATACTTGTGGTCTTCAGCCCCAATCAACATTGACTCAAGTGACTCAGGATGTTTGCCAAACTTTTCACAGCTCCCGCTGGGCCACAAAAGGCTTTGTACATTTCTTTCTACATATGCAGTAGGACTCCCCAAGACCTATAAATACACATTGTGAAAATCAGCTCACTTTAAATCTGTTTTTCTTCCTGTATCCTAAAATTGAATTTAGATCTGGGAACACAGCAACATCTGTGAAAATGATTACTGGTCAAGAACCACCAGCTAAAGACAAACATACAAAACAAATCACATGACTGCTTGTGTTCAGTTGTTAGTGAGGCCACTGCTTTCCCAGGGCTTAACTTGGCAAATGCAGTGCCAATTGGAAATTGATTCCCCAAACTTCTTCATTGGTAACATCCATTAGAATAATAATAATTATTATTATTATAAATTGACATCCTTGTTAAACCTTGACCTACTGTATCTACCATGTTGTGTGAACAGTTTTCATGATCAATGATGGACTATTGGCAACATTTTGAGTTAACTTTTAGTTTGACTTCCAAATATAGTGCTTCAGATAATTTGGCTGTATTAGTGTTGGCTTGTTTTCAACCTGCCTGATGTAGAGCTGTTGGACATTATGTTCCCAGATCTCAGCAGTTACCTTGGAAATGATGTTATCATAACCGAGAAAATAAATCTATGAAAATAGGAACCTATATGATACTTAAATACTTAATTATACTAAAACAAATAAAAGCTTTTTGCTGGATGGAAATTTCAATTTCTTGAATAGACTTCTCTCCTGAAACAGACAGAACTTTAACTTTATAGTTAACTTTATAGTGCTGACAGAAAGAACTCATTGTGAGAGCATGTTTTTATACAGTCACATAGTTGTACGTTTATTCATAGGTCAGTCTTTGCATTTATGCCACTCCAGGTATCACATTGAACTGATGCAAATAGTTTCACAATTGATACACAGAGATCGTTTCAACAACAGTGACACTTTCACTGTCACACTGTCAATAAATGACTATGTTACCCATTACTCTTCAGGCTACAGTGACTTTGAATAGTAAATAAACTGTACAAAGCAAAAACATGTATGCAAATGTGTGCACAGTGTGTAGGTGGTCAGTCTCTTATGTTGGCTTTCTGGAGTCAAATAAAGATGAGTTCCAGTGTCAGAAACACAAGGGAAAATACATGTATATATATATATATATATATATATATATATGGGGGGGTGTTTACCATTAAAATATCACAACAAGACAGTAAGAGCAACACTACGTAACAATTCAGATTCTAACACACATCCACAGACATGTACACATATGGACACGGAACATTTTTGCATTAAAGTGTCATATTGCCGGTTACACAGAGACACAAAGTCTGTTTCCATCTCTTTTGTAAATGATCTTAGTTCGTGCCCATTGCTTCTGCAATATAAAACACTCGTAATTCTGCAGCAGTGTTATTATTGTAAGCCTGAAAGCATTTCTAATGAAACAACATTTAGAGCATAAGTGTTAGAATGGCATACGCTAAATTGAGTCTCATATCCTATAACAAAAGAGTCACATCTCATCCCTTGCATTAAAAATGACCACACCCTTGATTTGGGCCCTGTTTATGGGTCTTCCAAACAAAACATTTTTGATTACAACTTATTCAGAACTCAGCCGCACGGATACTAACTAGGACAAAAAGATCAGACAATATAACTCCAGTCCTCTGGAACCTTCATTGGCTACTGAGTACAATTCAAGGACTTCCTGTTGGTTTACAAGGCAGCTGCTGGTCTGGCTCCACAGTACGTCCCAGCTGTCATTTCACAACCCGAGCAGATCTCTCCGCTCACAGGGTGGAAATCTCCTCCGGGTGCCTAGAGCAGTCTGGTGACATGGCATTCAGTATCTATGCACCTAAAGTATGGAACGGTTTACCTGCTGACCTTAGAGTTGCTCCAACACTGTGTTCTTTCAAAACCAAATTAAGGCCTTTCTCTTTTACTCAAGCATTTTCCTAAATAACTACTCAGTGTTTGCACAGTATTGTTTGTATGTGTTTTTATGTGTTTGTATGCTGATGATGTTTTCGAACTTTCCTCTTGGAGTGTTGCCCAGAGAAGACATGGGAAACTTTACAACACTACTTAGAAAGGCCAGATACACTCCGAAATAAGACATTAGGTTTTAGTGCGAGACCCAACGCGATCTCATGGGAAAGTGTATAAACAGCAGGCCACTTTTCAGCGTGTTTCACGTGTCATGTGACACATTTCACGCTTTTCACATGTTATTTTATGTGCCGTTCTCATTCACAACTCGTCACATACAGGCAATTTCAGGACCCCTTGACGTCACTTTTACACAGCAAACTATGATGCTTCACTCCGGTCGCAGTTTGGTTTGGGTTAAAATAAGGATGTTTGTTATGTAAGTTAACTTAGGTATGTAAATTATGTGAGCCACGTAATCAGCGTAACTTACAACGGTTAACATAACTCGTTTCATACAGGGCACAAACACCGGTCTCCCTGAATGGACTTCTCTGTCTTTATATTCAATTCAATTCAAATTTATTTAAGGTGCAAACTCACCATGCACAATGTGCACCTCACAGTTAACATGCACATAAAATGCAGCATAAAAAGCACAGTTTAAGGAATACATTAAAAATATATTCCAAATGCATCAAAGAGCACAGTTAAATACATCGAAATACATAAAAAAGCGTAGCACATAAACATAATACATAGCACAAAGTAAACAGTTGACAGAAAAAAAGACGAAGAATTATAATAAAAATATAAAAATAGCTATTTAAAATGTCCTTTTAAAAAAGTCCTATCTATATACTTTTTCAAAGAGGAACTCTTGAAAGTGGAGACCGTATCTGCCTCCCGGACCAAAACCAAAAAAGTTCGTTCCACAGAACAGGAGCCTGATGGACGAAGGCTCTGTTTCCTGTTCTGATTTTGGAGACTTGAGGAACACAGAGTAGTCCTGCATTTTGGGAGCGCAGAGCTCTGGCAGGATGATAGGGTTTAATGAGCTCTAGGCTGGTGCCTGACCTCTGAGAACCTTGTATACAATAAGAAGCAATTTAAATTCAATCCTTGATTTGATAGGGAGCCAGTGCAAGGCAGGGAAATATGCTCACTTCTCCCAGTTCCAGTCAGGACATGTGCAGCAGCATTCTGCTGGACCAGCATGAACAAATGCATGGACTCATTTTTCTGCATCTTGTTGAGACGGGATAGGCCTGATCTTTGTGATATTGCGCAAGTGAAAGAAGGCCATCCTTGCAATTTAAAGGACATATCCTGATCAAAAATAACTTTCTTACGGTAGTGCTGGAGGCCAGATCAATGCCATCAAGATAAACAACGTGTGTAGATAATGAGTTTTGTAGGTGTTTGGACCCAAGTACAATAGCTTCAGTTTTGCAGGAAGTTGCTGGTTTTTATGTCTCCTCACTTCCAGTGTAATTGCTCTGATCGTGTAATATTGATACGGTTAGTTTTACAGTCGAAAGCCATGGTGTAAAATGACACACACTAAGCAACAAATGTGTTGTGATACCACAGCCCAGGGTTATATGATCGATGAGGGAGTTCAAACCTCACCATATTGAGCAGGATCTTATTTAATGTGTATTCAGATTACACAAACATAAGTATTACATTTCATTTTGTCAAATTGTAAAAAAAAAAAAAAAAAAAAAAACCCTGAATAGAGAAAAAATCTACATAAACATTAGTAATGAAATAATTTAATTCAATAGTACTGTAGTTTTGTAAGACTTCTCACCAGTCTCTCTCTTTCTCTCTCTCTCTCTCGCACACACACACACACACACACACGCATACAAATCATCAAATTACTATTATGGGATAAAAATCTATTTTTGACCCTTTTGCACCCAAGCATGTAGGTGAAGTCAGAAAGACTAAAGAACAAACAAAACCTTTTCTTTAAATTAAGAATAAAATTACACTAATTGGGTAAAGAAAGCGTCTTTTAAAATCCTGTATTAAACTGAATCCTTCATTTTCATGGTATGCTGCGTTTATTGCTTTATATATACTTAAAGAACATAATTCATTTTAACTTTTAGTTTGTTTTTAAATTACTGTAATGACAACAATAGTATGCTAGCTGCAGGTACCTAATTTTATATCACTATAAACAACGTAGCTTTTTCATATTTAGCTAGCATGCTCATTGTAACTAACCTTACTTTATACTGAACCTTTTAACCAGTCCGCTAGCTATTTAACCATCTTAACATTTTATCTTAGCAACATTTTAATCTTATTTTATCTTAGCAACAATTTAATCTTATTTTACAGCAAACTAGCAAGATTTACTGAGCAGGTATTCAACAGCCTCGAACAGTATTTAATTTCTCAGTAAATTGTGGCTGTACGAAAGATTTTGTTGGAGGAGAGACCCGCATGTTGGAATGTTTAGTTATAAATCTTTTGTTTTTGTCATGTACTTGAGACTCCGCTGTACCAGTGAATGCTGGGTCACAGATAAAGATGAAGAAAAAGTCGCAGTAAATTATAAGATGTGATGAATATTTCTACAACTCTTGTAGGTCACTGAAAGCCAGAACGACCGGAGAGGAGAAGTTCATGTTGAAGGTCGGCCTGTAATAAATGACTGTCGTTCATCATATCCTTCTCTTTCTTCTCATTATTAATGCTGATGGAGTGGACTGGAGAGGAAGTGTATCGTCTGCTGAACCTTGACCAACTTTTTGGTAAATCTAAACATTTAAAAGGTGGAACTAAGTGTATGTATATACTGTATATATACAGCATGTGTGTGTGTGGTTTCTTATAATGCTACAGAGTCATGTTAAACAGATAATTATGTTAAATAGATTAAATAAATGGGCGTTACAGTAGCTTAGTGGTTAGCGCTACCGCCTTGCACCTCCAGGGACTGGGTTCGATTCCCGCCTCGGATCTGTGTGCATGGAGTTTGCATGTTTTCCCTGTGCATGGTGTACTTCCTCTGGGTACTCCGGTCTCCTCCCACAGTCAAAAGACATGCAGGTTAGGGTTATTGGTGTACCTAAATTGCCCATAGTGTTTGAATAAGCATATGAAAGTGTGTATGTGTGCCCTGCAATGTATTGGCATCCCAGGGTGTACCCTGTCTCAGGCCCTAGGTCTCCTGGAATAGGCTCTGTACACAGGATAAAGCGGTGTAGTGAATGAGTGAATGAATGACTTTGAATAAATGCAATTATAAGGACACGTTAGAGTCCTTCTATAAATGTTTTATATGTTAAATATTACATGCAAGATGGCGCCGGTGAGGTTAGCTGCCGTTAGGACTGCTCCGACCTACAGTATTTTTGTATTTTAAGGTAATTTCCAGTAACTTTAAACCGGCGAACTTATCACCATTGAGTACATTAGGTACGATAGAGACACTCTTGTTTCTATTGGTATACAATGTACTCACAATTCGACGTT
>JAOVVB010036272.1:0-30223 GCA_028570985.1 Heterobranchus longifilis
GGATTGAGCGTTTTGATACTTTCACAGTATTTATATAGCACCTAGACCTGCTTTATAATCAAAAGAGACATGGAAATATCACTTTTTACAATATGGGACCTTTAAGTAACGTTTAAATTAGAAGGAATGTGAATATTTTGTAAAACAGGGAGTAATACAATTACATTTAAAAAGTCAAACCTGCAGTGATCCTTGTCACAAACAAACATTCATGAATCATTAGTTATATTTTTGAGATTGCCTTTTTTTCCAAATAAAAATTATTTATTAAACATGTTGCCGTTGTAAGTGGAATAAATGTGTGAATCTGTTTCCAACTTGTGGTTACTCCTGACTCAGAATAGAAAAGAAAAACAGAAGGAAGTGTGATTTTATTTTGCACTTCTCCTTTTTTTTTATCTTCTCACACTCATCCTGAAACATATTTACAATAAGTAAAGTAAAGGCGGATCCAGACTGTGCATCCAGTAGAGAACCACAGAATCCACGTCTTATGCATTTAGCTCACTGAAAAGCATATTTTAGCAATTACGCCACTGTCACTAAATCCATTAATGGATGTTGTTTGTGCACAAGTACGATTATTGCGCTGGACTTTGCCAGAGGATGGCCATGCATTAAATCATTATTCTATTTAACCAGTTGAGATGTGTGTGTGCGCGGTGGTTCATCTAATTGATTTGGAGTGTTAAAGTGCAGGGTTCAATGAATACTCTAATCAAAACCTTAGAGGCTGCTGCTAAATGGTAAAGAATGATTTAATGTGTCTCAGGTTTTTTTAAGTGGATTCTTCTACGTGTTTTAGCTTCATGTCGTACAGAGGGAGTTAATATGCAAACTGTAAACACAAATGTTTGTAATACAATTAAATAAGCTGAACTCCAGAGCTGTCAGTATCTCTTGCCACTATTCTACTTTTTTTTTTTACCCATTTACTTGCCATCTAACACAATTTCATGGTGCTGATACCGAATCTCAAAATTCAATAGCTGAACATGTATGCTGGGATTATAATTTGGAGTCTCTGTGGGGGATGTAGGTCAACTGAAAGGCTCTATTTCCTCAAATATTGTAATCCCCATTTGTTCTGCTTTTTTTCACCAGAAACAGAGCTTTGAGGTCTTTGTCAGGCGACAATGCTCTGGGCAGGACAGTGGCTCTTAATGCTGTTGTCTTGTTTCCAGATGATTTCTCTACTTGTGTTTGCTTTTTTGTTATTTGCAAATTAGTTTTGTATTTTTTGCTTTATTTAGCTCTCCTAATTCTAACAATTTGAACCAAATACTGGAAAACACAGCCTCTTGTTAACTTTTTTAAAATTGTATTTCTTTACACATCTGCAAAAAATACAAATTAGGCTTGGTTTGAGCAATATGTTATAAATTTCCAACTGGCCGCCGTCATCTCAGCAACCAGTGATTGTCGATATGTCGGAGATGCTTTCCAGCTGAGTTCACTACACAATACAAGATCTAATAAACAAAATAAACTCAAATACTGTCAAGAAAGGCAATATTCTTACACTTATTTTCCTTATTAAACAGGAAAATACAACCATACGCCTCCTGAATTTAACTCATCGTAAAAAAACACACGTCATTCAAACTCAAATAGAACTCACCAAAACTGTCTTAGTCTTTCCACGGTTCTAATAATCACCAACTCTGGTTTGGTCGACTTAAATCCTTCATTCACTAAAATGTGAAAATATAGTGGCTCTAAATGCTGTTCCTGCCTGCAGTCTCCCCTCTGTCTCCCCATGAATTAGCAAAATAAAATGATAACAATCACCCCAAAAAAAAAAAAACCGACGACAATGTACTTATACATCGCTGAACCTTAATACATAAACAGCAGGAAATGTGATGAGAGGTGCAAAAAAAAAAACCTCACAGAGGCTTGATTAGGGCACTCTCCAGTATATACAGTGCTATATAATCCATTATTAAAGGAGAATAAATATTAAAATGATTGGAAAAAAGAAAGACAAAAGATAACACATGCTAGCAGACATCCATATACATAGGGTGCATGGGCTGCACAGTTAATCGAATATTAATCATCATCACGACAAACACTATCAACTGCGATGCTGATGATTAAAATGCGGTGTTGTGAATAAGGACCAGTTTTATTTTGATGCAAAGATTCGTACATTAGCAGGAATATAGTACAACTCTATTTATTTAAATGTGAAATACTGTGCAATGTTATCATTTCGGCCATAATCGTGCAGCTCTACAAGTACAACAAATAAATGGAATACAATTAAAAAGACTAATTATTAGTCTGCAGTTTACACAGATAATACATAAGGTTAACATTGCCAAGATAAAAGTTTTCTTGAGTTGCGCAGGTGATAATTTTCAAATATTAGATGGCTAAGCCTTCTGTATCACTGAACCTCTAAATTAAACCAAACTGGAATTGAGATGTTTGACAGATAGGAGGCCTGAGTTTATAGTTATTTTCAGTAGAATAATTGTGGGGTGCAAATAAAGCAACCTGTAGTTGTTGGTCATTTAGAAAATTTACAGAGCATGATATTCATCTTCTTCAGGTATGCAGCGTCGTCGCAGGCGTGTGCTGGACACCTCGGTGGCGTACGTCCGAGGAGAGGAGAACCTGGCTGGATGGAGGCCTCGCAGCGACAGCCTCATCCTGGACCACCAGTGGGAGCTGGAGAAACTCAGTTTACTGCAGGAGGTCAGTGTGTAGACTGGGGAAGCATTTGGACTGGAATAAGTGCATTGTGTGTATTATATTTTGATTCCAGCTCAGTTTCAGACCAGTCACCAAATTGCAGCTGTCCTGTGAAAACCACGTATATCCAAACACTTCCAACTTTTTTTTAATGAGAAAGCCAACCATATTCACCACTTCGTGGTGATGCACTTTCCAGGTAGTCCGCTGGGTTTTAATGGTTTATTTTCTCATCTCATATAGGAGCACTTAATCTTTCACTTTCTCTCAAAATTCAAGACCACCACATTTTGAGACACAGGGTATGACTCTGCAGCTGCACGGCCTACTATCAAATTTACTATATACAGAAACTATACTTGGTATTTGATGCTTGTAGAAGCAACACATTCTCACTCCCACAGCGGTCTCCTGTCCTGCGTTTGTTTGACCCCTCTCTCCACCCCAACCTCCTCCCTACATGGACTTTATTGCTTTTTATACTACGTCACCTTCAAGCGTCTAACAATGCTGCAGATGGGTTTACACTGGAGTTGGTTGAGTCCGTCTCATACAGATGTTGAAGAGGTGCCTTGTGCATCAGTATCAGACACTGACAGCCACTGACATCAGTATTTGACGAGTTGGGAGAACAGGTTGGCAGAACAACTACAATATTTGAATTTGAAAATTGGGAACAAAGACGAAATAAGCAAATCATTGGTGCATTCATCTAGTCTCAACAAAGGAGAGCATGTGTCTTCTGTACAACCTACAGGACTTGAAATGTCCTCATCAAACATCACTTTGAGCCTTTATGGACCACAACCGTTGACGTTTGTGTGCTCGTGTTTTTTTTTAGGTGGAGAAGACCCGGCACTACCTGCTGCTGAGGGAGAAGCTGGAGGCGACTCTGCTGGCCGGACAGGATGCGCTCTACAAGAGCAGCGACATCAGCGATTTTGCAAAGAGTCCCGTCCTCAGCCACAGTCCCGGCAGCAGCCCTGCGCCCGACAGCCCCAACCAGAGGCAGAGGGAGCTGGCTGCCAAGGTGACTGCTGCTCCAGAAACGTTTCTTTTTTTATTAAATTGTCTTGATTAGATACAGATTTGTATTCAACATCATCTCTTTCACTCTCTTCTCTCCAGTGTCTGCGTCTGCTGATGCACACCTTCAACAGGGAGTACAGCCAGGTGAGCAGCAGTGCCAGTGAGAGCAAGGTGAGCCCCAGCCTAGGCCCTCTGACCCGGCCCGTTAATCCTTCTGAACCTTTAGCGTTTACCGCTGTACCGTCACAAAATAATTAAGCCCCGCACTTCACCCGCTCTCTGCCATTGCATTCATTTATTATTCAGTCATTTTCATTCTGTCTTGTCTTATAAACATTTTGGTAACACTTTCTATGAAGACCACATCCAATAGGTTGTTTGCGTATGACGTCACACACGGTTCGATTTCCAGATGGATGGCAGACTACCAACACTGCACAGATGCCTTTTTGATTTTTGCTGTTTACAGCCGTTCCAATCGGGGAAAAACAAGAGACGTTTAAAAAAAGATTCATCACTGCCTGCCCTCCGTCTGAATTTTGCGCGTCATAATAGAACGTTATTGCACACAACCTATATGAGGGCATTCATAATAAATTATAATGCATTTATATTGCTTCATGACTACGCTCATAAAGTCACATAATCAACTGTAGTAAGGCGTCTACTACGATGAAACACAGATTATTTTAAATGCATGAAACTGCATTACACTTTACTTACCACCAACAATGGAACATTATAAAGCATGCATTATCATGCTCTACAATAACTTATGATACTACATGGACTATTATAGCATACTATGAGTCCTTACTGCAGTTGATTGTTGAGGTGAGTATCGGTATCATAATGTATTATAAGCTCCATCAGTCCACTTTTAGTTTATAACTAGTCAAGAGCATCTATAAGACACTTGAATTTATAAATCATCATAGGTCACACCAATAATGTTTCATGATTGTTGATCAGAATGCATTATTTGTGTTTTTGAGTCATGAAGCATTATGAATGAATTATAATTCATTATGAATGCTGCCATAATGCACTATAGGTGTGGTCTTCACAGCAAGTGTTACCAACATTTCTTTCTTCCTGATCCTGTTTATTTTCATGTCACTCTGTTGTCTTAACTGTATGTCTTATGCTTTAATAGCCACTCGTAGAGCTGGGTTAAATAATTCTTCTTCAGCTGGATGAGCCAAATATTACAATGACACAAAAAAAATGTCAGGATAGTATTGACTGGGGTCTAGTGCTTAACTATGTCTTCCAACAGCCATGTATTCATATTTCATGCCTTAAAATAATTTAATTTCCTTTACCCGACCTCATCCCTCACGCCCCCCCGTCTTTAGACTCTGCGAGACTTCCTCTACCCTGATGTTAGTCCTGCATGTCCTCTTTAACATGTTAATCAGCGAGGGGCTCTTAGACAGTGAGGATTACAATGGTACAGAGATGGTTCTGCAGTACATTTCTAGAAAATGACAAATATTCTGATTGAATTGTTCTCTGAACGTATGTCTGTGTTGTCTGTGCTTAATTGTTTGCTGGTATGTTTTGTCTGTATCTGTATTTGTCCCTTTTGTCTTGTGTGTGTGTGTGCGTGTGTTTTAGCTTTCTGAGATGTCTGCGTCGCTAATGAGAGACTCCTCCTCGTCCGGACTGAGCACGCTCACTCCGTCCTCTACCTGCCCCTCACTGGTCGAGGGAAATTATGACATTAGGTATGTAACTGTATGCAGTTTCATACAGGTTATTTGTTTGTTTTTGTTGTATGTACAGTATGTTTCTTATGCTGCACCTGAATTTCCTTCAGGGGACAATAAAGGTTTATTAAATTGAATTGTTTGTTTTAGAGACTTTGCATCTGAGAAGATAAATAAAGTATATGTTGTGTTTCAAGGACATTTAGCATCAGTTATAATCACATGTTAACAGATAATCTGCAAATGTCTTTTGATTACAATGACTTCTTTGATGATACAGCAGAAGGTTTTTGCTTTGTTCTGTAAAATACTGCAACTTGGCTTCAATTTCCCTGCATTTACTCAAAAAAAAAAAAAAAAAGGAAAAGTAGGATATCCTCATAGGTGTTTCAAATATGCTTTTCATAAGCTATATGTTTCAATTGTTGATATCATTGTACAACAAACATTCACATAAGAAGCTGGCAGTGGTGGAAGAATTATTCAAATTATTTACTTAAGTAAAAGTAGCAATATCACAATGTGAAAATACTACTGAGTTCCTGCATTCAAAATCGTACTAAAATACTTCAGTACAGAAGTATGATCAGCAAGATATACTCGTATCAAAAGCATTCATAAAGCAGATTAGATTAACATATTTTATAAGCAGTATTTTAATGTGATAGATAAATGGATGGATAGATGATTGTAACTACTGTTTATACTACTGGGTAGTTAAATCTTATACAATATATCATATTTTACAAACGGGTTATGTTTTGTATGAAAAATCTTAATCTGCAAAGTTAACTACAGCTGTCAAATTAATGTAGTGGAGTAAAACATACAATGTTTCCCTTTAAAATGTAGTGGAGTGGAAGTATAAAGTAGCGTAAAATGAGAATTTAAAAAGATTGTTTTGTAGTGAATTGAGAAAAACAGTCAGTCAGATTAATTTTGTCACATTATGAACATGTTGTTTATGTTGTGTAGACACACTGAACCCAGTTCAGGAGCTTCCACACCGGATCTGGACCCGTACAGTCCCGTGGACAGAAAGAAAGCTCTCAGAGGATGCACCTTTGTTCCTGACATACAGGAGATTCGTGTCAGGTCAGACCACACACACACACACACACACACACACATTTAATTTGGGGAACAAGCATCATTTAAGAATTCTTGTGGTCAAGTTTTATTAATTTTGTCTTTCTTTCATCGTGTGCAGCCCCATTGTGTCAAAGAAAGGCTACCTGCACTTCCTGGAGCCCCACACCAGCGGCTGGGTGAAGCGCTACGTGGTGGTGCGCAGACCCTACGTCTACCTGTACCGCAGCGAGAGGGACAGCGTGGAGAGGGCTGTCATCAACCTGTCGTCTGCAAAGGTGGAATACAGTGAAGACAAACAGACCTTACTGCGGGTACGACCGAGCTTCAGCCTCAATAGTAAAACAGATTTTTAAATGAATCAATAAAAAGTAACCCACTGAGTGTCCTCGTGTCTCCAGACTCCCAACACGTTTGCTGTGTGCACTGAGCATCGTGGGATCCTGCTGCAGGCCACCAATGACAAAGAGATGCACGACTGGCTGTACGCTTTTAACCCTCTGTTAGCCGGCACCATCAGGTGAGTGGTGGAGAGACTGTAAAGGTAACTCCACCTAAAACATCATAACTGTCTTACACGTTTGAAATATAACTTTCCTATAGGTTCTATAGTTTTATGACGTTTTCCTAGAAAGAAACTGAAATGTAACTATAAATGATTTGAAAGGTTTTTGTGTAATTTGGTATTAATTACTGGGAACATAACCCAGAGCAGCATTTCCCAACCTTTTTGGCTCGTGACCCCTTAAGATAAAGTAGTGTGTAACTGTGACCTCTTAACACACATTACGGTTTGAGGTCTGAGCACTTTAACCAGAGTGATTAAAAAAAAAAAAATTTAATCATTTCATTTGAAGGATTTTCAGAGGTCTGAACAGTTCCTGTACTTCACAAGAACAAAAGCAAAATGGCAATTTTATTTATATAGCACATTTCATATTTCACTACACATAAAAACGTGCTTATATCTTAAAAACAAAATATAACACTATAGACTTAAACATGAGAATGTAAGTAGCTTAAACAACATAAATATAAGAATGCAAACACCCAACCACACAGCAATAAACATCAACACAATCAAATAGAAACCCCTGTTCTATCACAACCAACTACAAAAAACTAGAAAACTAAAAGTTAAACAGTAGATTCAATACTTTATTGCCATATTGACATGAATGTGTCCTAGTGAGCTCCTTTAAACAAAATGGTAAAAACCACTCACTCATAAAGCACATAATACATTAATCAAAGTATAAAACAGATACAGATAATATCCACACCCATAAAAGAATCAAAAAGGTATCGGGTGACCCCTCAAATCTTTCTTCTCTTTCTCCACAGACAAGCATACAATTAATCAAATATGGAGAAAAAATATGTAGTATATAAATATATTAAAATCAGTCTGTCTGTTTTTTCCAGTCATTAGTTCTTCTTTCAAGAAAATTCAACTGGAAATCATCAGCTGCTTATAAACTCGACACAATGAACTTAACTCAAATAACTCTGAACATTGTCTATATTTTCTCTATAATTAATGCCAATTTAGTTCTTTTCAGGAAACTTCCTGGGAAATTATTAGTAAATTACAGGACCTGCAAAATAAAGCATTACCACAACTGCTTTCCAAATATTTACACAATACTATTTTTTGTAGTCTTACTTCCACTTTCTTGGATTTCCTCTCCTCAGGTCAAAGCTCTCTCGGAGAAAGTCGGTCCAGTCGGTTCCGTCGGTCTCATCTGCTCCCAGGATGTGAGGTGAACTGGCCTGGTGGAAAACAACAACAACAACAAACAAACAAACAAACAAACAAACAAGCAAAACAATACAATCTAAAAGCTCCACTCATCATCCTGCTCTAATGAACATAGATCATATAAACAAACATATACATAAAACCATTTAAATAACCTTCTCATATGACGACCGTCCCAGTCCCAAACATCACTCGATCGCTCATCCCGAAACCCAACAAACTCGTCCTTCCTCTCTTTTTTTTGCAGTCGCCACCTCAGAACCCTGCATGGTGTGCTCCCTCCTGACCTTTAGAAGAAACATAAGTCAAACTAACCACCCAAACCCATTAATAAACGTACCTCTGCTGGGCATTGGGACTAGTTTTGATTAGCTTTCATGTAGAAATGTGTCATCTGTGAAGCTATAATTTCCTGTAGAGAGTTAGTGTGTGGTCAGTCCCTCCTTCATTCATTATAACTGAAAATAAGTTTTAAATCAGCCATTCATGTATTTATAATTAACGCCATCAGGTGAGGGGGAAATGTCTCGTTGTGGAAGTGTGTTAAGTGCAGGGATGATCGCTCCACATACATCCATCACTATATACTGTACATTACCTCAGTTTGGATTGGCTTGGTGCTCTACAGCATAGAGTATTTGTTCCACTGCAGAGGTTTCAGACAGCAGATCAGTCATTTTAACATTGAAGTAGCATGAGGGATTTGTTAGGACAAAAGGGTACGTTGTTGTTACTGTGTCGTTTATTTTTAAACTGATTCCATGAAAACTGAGTGTGTTGGCTAGATTAAGGCAAAATAATCCATTGTCAGGAGAGATAACTGTCCTTGCCTTGTTCTCGTTATGTGCTACTTTTTTTTTTATAATTAATAATCCCATGTGCATTGAACCATAAAGAATAATGTTATTTATTGTTGCTATATTGTAGGTTTTCTGCACTGTTATTTATTTGTGACAGGACCACTGACCAGTTTTGTTGCATGGCACTTTATTGTCTTTATTGAGTTAATGTATTGTATCATTTACTCAGTTGTTTTAACCAAAGCATTATTTTCTTGTTTTAATAGTTTCAAATCATTGTCTGCTTTGCTGCTGTTAGCAGACATTAAGGATGTTAAAGAAATAGTTTGACATTTTGGGAAATACGGCTTTCTTGCCAAGAGTTAGATGAGAGGATTGATATGAAGCTACAGCCAGCAGCTGGTTAGCTTAGCTTAGCTTAGCTTAGCATAAAGACTGAAAGCAGCAACAAAATCTGCCTACCAGCAAAAAAATGTTTACAGTTATGTGCCAGACTATATCTTGGTGACTTCCAGAACAAACAAAGACACAAACGTGTAAATTAGTAAGCTTTAAAGGTGCTGGTAGCCTGATTTTTTTTTATTTTTTTCTGTTCAGATAGAGCCAGGCTAGCGGATTCCTCCTGTTCCCAGTCTTTATGCTACGCTAAGCTAACCGTCTCCTCGGTACAAACCCCAGTGTACCATCCTTGTGAGGACTCAAGCCACATACTGATGTGTAGTATCGAGTTTCCCTCCCTCAGGGAACATGGATATATCATAGACTGTATAAAAGAAATGGACGTAGCCACCGTGACGGCACCCATTGGTTTGTGGACTACCATTTTGAAGCCTCGAGTTTGGCATTTTGGCCGTCGCCATCTTGGTTATTTGGAGCCAGAAGTGACCATATTTGGACGAGAGGGTGAAGCCGGGGAGGAGCGAGGGGTGGATCTACCCACCTGTCACTCAAAGCGGCCATGCCCTTAATTATGCATAACTTTAAGCTTTAATATAATTCAAACTGGTGAATTATATAAATATTCACGCTGCGCACAGTTGCCATGGATGGGGGAAATTAGCTACAGAGACCAAAACCGTTTTTTGTACCAGGATGTAAACATATTTATTTCTTCTGTAAAGTCGGGCATTTTAACATGGGACTCTATGGGGATTGACTCTGTTTTGGAGCCAGCCTCAAGTGGCCATTCAAGGAACTGCATTTCTGCGTTGGCTTCATTTTTCAGCCCCAGAGGTTGCCGCTTGGGTTATAAGCATAACCTCTGTAACTTTTGGCAAGAAAGCAAATAAGCATTTCTCAAATCGTTTAACTATTTCTTTAAACTAATCAATTATACCTAAATTAACCTAAGATGTTTTACATGATAAATACACCAGGAGGACAACTGTTCTGCATGTGGGTATAGTAGTAACTTTAATCAAATAAGCACTTATTCTGTCTGTTTGCTACAGTAAATAAGTTTATATTTAAGTCTCCTCTAGTAGCTAAATGGAAAGTTGTAATTGACCACGGACCTGTAATCTGTTGAAGGCCGTTGCTTTGAGTGGGCAAGAGCGTTGTCCATGCACCAGATAGTGCCTCCCTTTCTTCACCTCTTTTTCTTCTCTCCCTTCTTCATCGTTGTCTCTGACATCAACACTAAAGTTAGTTACATGTGTCCAACATTAAGCTTTTATGTAGAGTAAAAGTAGATGCTGTGAATCTTTTTTTAATATATTGATGATCTATGTCAATGTTTTGGAGAGTGAATATTATCAATGATGCTATATATAGTATGTTGGTATAGCCTGTAACAGTACAGCGTGTATCTCATTATCATTGACTGTAAAATGTTGCATTTAAAAGCAATCCCCCCCCCCCTCTTAGCTTTTGTACTGTAGCAGCTAGATATTTGACAGCTTGATGCTTGTGTCAGAAACCAGTACAGTATGATTAGCTTGGTGTTGTTATGACTTTTATGTCCAGGGATGGTTTCTAGTCGCTTTTACCTGCTGTCTGTTATTTTGCATTATACCAAGATGACCCTAAATTTTGGTTTGAGATCAATACTATCAGTGGAAAGAAAAAGGAAACTAAAAATATGTTGCTTTTACTAGAAAGAATGTTTCACGGTGGGTATTATTTTGAATCTGTATTATTTGCATTTAAAGGGATATTATTATTTTTCTTTTGTTAATCGATCAAAGATGTGGTCAGCCAACCATTTCGTCTTTCCCATTTCCTCGTTTCTTATCTGACTGGTTAGAATCAGCTTTTTGTTAAATATGATTTATAATCAGATGACAGAAAGTATTCAGGACTCTGTACGCCACAGGCCAACCAACCTGTTGAGCAATGCAGCGTAATACTTTAAAATCTGACTCATACAGGTTATTATTTAACATTTAACTTTAAATTTGTTGCCCCTTGTGGCTTCTTTGATTCAGAAAATTACAGTGTGTCTGTTAGCAAAGAATTAAATGGGATTACATCATTTATTTCTGGGTCATTTTGGTATAATCAACTTTGTTTTGTAAAATGCTCACAGATATATATATACCGTATGTTGTCTGCTGGAACAGAAGACAAATGGAAAGTTTTATTTATAAAGTTTAGAAGGATGGATTATGTTCTCAAAGTATATTGCACTCATGCACAATGCATCTTTATTTAATATGATTTTGTATGATGATGTTTTAAGAATGTATGGAAAATACTGGTTTGTGTTTAAAAAAAAAACAAAAAACAAATTACAACCCTGTCCTGAAGGGAGATTAGATTTTGAAACTGTGCCATTTTTGCTTCAGCAATCAAACCACCAACAACACTGCACCAAATTGCATTGTTTTTTTGTATACAACTGGCAGATGACTTGCAACGCTTCCAGCCCTAATAGTTCAAGGGTATCATGTTTAAAAAAAAACACTTTGTCAGACAGTTTTAGTGCACTGGCCAATAATTGTTGGAAGTTGATTAATTTATATTTGGCTGCTTTTTAACTGTCATAGCTCTGGATCGAAGCATGCAGGTCCACTTATCTTCTGCTGTCCCTCTCTCCTGCCTTACCGCTTGCTAATGAAAACAGCCCCCCCCGCCCCCCCCCCCCCTCTCTGAAGTGCTGCTTGTAAAGTATTGTCATTCATGATCCTTGTAATGACTAACTGGAAACCTTCCTCTTGGCTCTGTCTTGTATATAAATGGAGATTTTTCTGTGTTGGGTCTCATCACACAGATGATATTAACTCTCTCTTCCTCTGTATACCATGATGAATAAGAATAACTGGCCTGCTGCTTCGTCAAGTGTCACCGCAGAGTAAAGAGTGCTGATCAGGGAACAGTTTTGCACATTTCAGCTCAGTGTGGGCGAGGTGGCCATCGAGGACCGGGTAGATGATCCCAGGTCTGCCACTCTTGCTCTGAGCTGCTTGACAGAAGCAGGGACAGGTCTCAGCCTGTGATGAAGTCTCAGTGCTCACGTTTCTCTTTTGAGTGTTCTGGAGTTCTTTCTCATGTCTGTGGACACCTAACAGAAGTTGTCAAGAAAAAAAAAAAAAAAACAAGGCGAATAAATAAATGAGTGTTGAAACTTATGCAACATCTTAGTGTGATGTGTTTGATTGTTGCCTATATCGATGCTCACATTTATCATTACACAGTAGGTACAGTTGATTCACAGGAAACTATTGTGGAGGTAGAGCGGGTTGTCCACTGATCGCAGGGTTGGCGGTTCGATCCCCGGCTACTCCTGTCCACATGTCGAAGCATCCTTCGGTAAGACACTGAATCCCAAATTGCTCTCAATGATTGGCGAGCACCTTGCATGGTAGCTTTCAGTGTGTGTGTGTGTGTGTGTGTGTGTTTGTTTATTTGTCGGACAATGCAAAAAAACAACAACATTGTAACAGGTTACAGATGTATTGCATGTATAGGATTTCTAGCAAAGGCTAATTTGCAACCCCTGTCCCTGGTTAGGCTTTTCTACTTAAAAATCATAACATTACAAATAATATATTTCTTTAATTGTGCACATAATAAATAGTGACATTCTCATACATGTGACATAAGCATATAAAAATTACAATATTTACAATTATTTTACATGTGTCGTGTATGCATGTGTTCCACAACTCCCGGCAACATACATACTGTATATCGTCAATAATTAGGGAAAACCATGCACACACACATGTATATGCAAAATTATGCACATATTCATAATTTTCTGCGTGCGTGTGAATGCATGCACGTAGTCCTTGTGAGTATGTAGGTATATTTATTAGATGTCTTAAAATTTAAAAATGATATATTATTAGGACGTTCATGGGGGACAGCTAGCCTGGCTGTCTGAATGTAACAAAATACCAGCACCTCAAAAGCTCAGTAATTAACATGTAACATGTAAAAAAAAAAAAAAAAATTCAGGGGGTTATGTGCCAGATTAACCAGTGACACAAATTATCATTAAAATCTGATTATTTTTATGTCTTAAAGGGGACATAATTATGCTAATTTTCAGGTTATTGTATTTTGGGTTTCAACTAGAACATGTTTATATGCTTTAATACTGTTATACTAATATACCTTTATTCACCCTCTGTCTGAAATGCTCTGTTTTAGCACCTGTCTCTTTAAGCCCTTCTTCTGAAAAAGCCCAGTCTGCTCTGATTGGTTGATTAGTGTTTCTTCCACATCTGTGACAGCAAGCTGTGTGCATTTATAATTTAAAAAAAGACTTGATTCTCTAATCACTTTTGTGAAATATCCACAGTATAACAACAGCACAACAATATTAATAGTTTAAATGTCTTTTTGTCAGAGGCAGAAGAACCCGGTAATGTATTTATTCTGAGCTGGTGTGACTGCTTCTGTGCAGCACATTGTTTCCCAGTTGACACGTAATATTAATACGTAATTAAATACTGTCTACTGTAAATAAAATTGTTTCTGCTCAGCCCAATCTCATCAGGTTTAACATGAGTGACACAAAAACTAAACCAATAGGATAGTGCTCTTGCTGACAGAGCAACCTAATACATTGACAACCGAACATAATGCTCTACTCATGTCTGTTGCACAAGTTTGTACTTTTGCTCACGGTGAACTCATGAATGCCTGTGTGAGACTGTTCTTGTGCGTTTGTGCGGCCTTCCATTATTGATTATGTACTCACCATGTGCTCAGCTGCAGACTAATCCCCTAATAACAGAGGCAGAAATACTGGACTGGACACAAAGGCCCTGGGCTGAGCGAGGGGCATCCGCCTCCCATCAGGCACTGAGGTTACAGCACAGTACTATTGATGAACAATAAGTTTGGTAAGACAACTGTAGGGCTTTTCTATGTATGTTGAATATTTAATCATGTGTTGTGTGTCTGTTTCCATATCTCTGTCTACCTGTCCTCACGATGTTTGTAGGCTGCTGTAGGTGAGGAGCTATGCAGCGAGCTAAACGCACTTCCAATGAAAGCTGAGAAACAAAAATAAAATATTGCAATAAAACATGAACTGCATTCACAAAAGTATAGACCAACTGTCAAATTAGTTGAATTGTCTTTCAGGAAAAAACATATGAAGAAACAATGGAAGGTATTATCAATGAACGATTAATATAAGATGACCCGCACTCCTCTGATTGGCTCATCCTGACATTCTAACCCTACAATCACACTCCTCATCTGCCGTCTTTACATCCTATCCAGTCTCGCATCAACCTGAATTAATCTACTAAGCATAAAGCCTGCATAATATAGAGACAGTGGATAAACCGAGACCCCACAACTCAGAGCCATTTCCTGTGTCTGTGTCACGTGTGTTTAGTTACGGCCCTGCTTTTTTAGGAAACTAGCAGCTGTCCTGAATGTATTGATTCCAATGGGAGAAGTGAACGTGAAGACAGATTATGATCGACCTTTCGCCCCACAGTCACCACAGTAAATATTGGACCCAGTTTTCACAAGCCACATAATCTGACACAAAAATGGCATTTTTCAGATGTACAGATCAGGAGAAAAGTAACTTTTATTCAAGCCCTTTTTTCTGGGTGCATTCATAAATTGTAATTTTGAGCGCCAGAGCGCACTCTGACACAAACTGAACTGTTCATACATTCGGAGCGCTGTTGGAATTACCGTTATTCAGAGCAGCACACTCTCGGAGCGGCAGAGCGGCAGAGCGTACTCTGGGCGCTCTGTCTGAGGAGATGGAGCAGTAGAGCGCCGGAGTGTGTGTATTTTTAACTAAACCGCAAATCATGTAGAAACAGAATGCTCCGTTTCTTCAAACAACAATGCTGTCATTTTAGTAAAGAGTGTCGGATTGGATTTACGAAGGCACCCTATATTTGCTTGCTCACAGATGTAGCAATGCTTAACTGCTATGGAGCTGTACCAGTAGGTGTTGCTATAGCAACACAATGTTCAGCTGAAACCAGCCGCTGGTGGCAGAATAATTAGTGGGAAGCAGCGTGGGGAGCCGAAGGGATGACATGGGTTCCCTCGTCAAAAAGTCTATGAGATTTTTGAATAGAGCAGGGGATCCTGACAGCAGCAGTGAGAAACGCAATGCATTGTGTGACTTACAGGTACACAGCCTGCACTGAGCCCATACAGACTCCATATGAAATATCGTTTTGGCTGTGCATTAAAACATGTCGGAGTGCTAATCGAGCGCTGTTAGCCTTAAGAACAGCGCCGATTCACTGCACTGTTTTATAATCATCTTTCTGTGCTGGTTTGTGTTTGTTGTTGTTGTGTGCCCGTTGTTGACAATGAATAAATCCAAGAAATACAGCTCAGATCTGCGACCCCAGCAATATGGCGGTCCACGGGGCAATCCAGACCACAATTCGCTGTGACATAGTTGCCCCAGCTCTATTGGACTTTGGATCATTGCAGAAAATAAGCTCTGTGGGGAACACCAGTTTATGATGCTTACACGTTTTGTCTAGTAAGATAATCTTTCAATATCAACACCACTTTTATGATTTTAAAAGCGTAAATGCAATCTCCAGAAGTAAAAAGCTAATGTTAGGCTATATGGAACTACACCAACAGTCGCACTTGGCTGCTGATGTCACCGTCACCACTACTAATCTGACAGTGATGTTTAATGTCCTCGACAACCTCTGTCGTCTCATTTAGCCACTTGTTAGCAACTGCCTTTTTAAACACACGTAAAAGCTTCAAAATTCACCAGTGGAGTATTTACAGATGTATTTTATGTTGTAGAACAAAACATTAAAATCTCCGAAGCTTGTGTTAACCACAGACCTTATTTCAGACATCTAAACAAAAACACACACATAAAAATACCCCAAAAAACATTGACTTCGAGAAGAGGGAACCGGAAAAATGCTGATTTGAAACTACAAACTGATGCGCCCTATTCCCACTAATTATTGTTCTTCAAATTAATATATTTAACATACAAAACTACATGTTGCTCCAAAGCCAAATCTGTGTGCCACAAGAAGTCGATAACTCATGCTCCAGGAAGCAGTGGACAAGCAGCCGTGGGTGTAGTATTGACTGTCATCTTGTGTCATAAGTGTGAACATCTGAGCATGTGAGGAGGTGTTCAAGCACACACACACACGCCTGCCACACCAGCCTACAGTAGGTGTTCTCCTACATACATTCACAGAGCTATTGTGCTATACTTCCAGGTGCAGGTCACCCTATCCCACTTCTTTAATTATGCACACGAAGAAGGCCCCCGTCTGAGGTTTGGGTCCTGGTGATGCTGCTCCTTGGTCTGACTGGCTATTGGCTGCTCCAGAGTAAAGAGACAACACCGTCTGGATTTTCTGCCTTATTATTTGTCTTTTTCCAGTATAATTGTATTTTTCTATGTATATTTTTTAAACTTCCATTGTTGGTGATTCCACAGTTTCTGGACCATATTGTAAGTACTCCATGCAAACATGCATTTAGATATATATATATATATATATAATATAACATATCTTGAATGAAAATTTAGGAGATCTGGAATTTGAGGGGAAAATAGTGATATAGGCCCTATGACAAAAATTATTTTGAATTTATGTTGAGCTATTTGCAGAGTGAAACACTTTTTTTCCCCTTATTTATTTCCTTATTTATGTATTTATTTAATAACACACATAATTAGGCTATGCAATTTGTTTTTGGACAAGTGACATTTAAAGCCTAACCAAGATAAAAAAATAAAACCTCTTTTTCAAGAGTGTCTCGGCTACGATAATGAGTTACATAACATAAAACAAGCGACACAATGTTCAATTTTCAAGCATATTGCAAACCACTGCCATAACAGGTGGAATAAAAGCATTAGATTGGTAAATGCACTAAATACATTACGCATATAAAACATCACGTTTTAAGCTTTCCCCAGGTGGAAAGAAGATATTAGATGAATGTACTTAACATTAAATCTTTCAGAATTATATTAATGTATGTTGTGCATAAAGCATCTCCAAAGTTACCCCTGACAAGGCATCTGACTTCTTACGTATGCATCTAATTGGGACAAACACTGTAATTGTCCATGTAGTATTTAGGCTGTTGAGTGGTGTGGAGCTTGTGAGAAAGTCCTCAGTAAGGTTACCTGCAGCAGGATATCATGTCTCTTCAAACTCTAACACACTTTCTCCTGCACTCTGTGTGGGCTACGCTACCTTCACTGACCGGGCTCCTGTTTCACCACTTCTTGTTTTTGTTCCAAGTACTACGAGCTGCGTTCTTTAAATTGAGCATGTGTGGCATCAAGGGGGTCTCTTAGGAGATTACTTGGAAATCGTTTATACTCACTATTGTGTGATGCTCTGTGTCACATTTCTCTCCAGGAGGGGTCCTCTTTTGCTCACTTTGTCTGCTCAATGTTACCGTATTGTACTCTTGTCATTTTCAGAAAGAGGAGCTCCTGCTGCTGTGAAAGTCTGGACTGTGAATAAGCAGAGGCAACATGGAGAACAGCAAGGTGACCAGTCATCAGTGCAGCGACTGAAATAACAGTATTATTAGTGTTAACAGTGTTATGAAATAACATAACACTAATCTGTCAAACACAACTAATAACATCACTAAAAGAAATGAGCTATTAATAATATTATGCGCATGCTTTTCTTGCTATGACAGGTCAAAATGTATTCAGCATCCAAAGAACATGACAGAAAAAAAAGACAATTCATTTGAATACTACAAAAGGTTGATGCTAGAATGGATGGCCTGACCCTCCCTACTGATGGGCTTACACTGATATTCTTACCCTAACTGTAATTTTCAGGTTCATACTTTTATTTTGGGTTTCTACTAGAATTCTGTCTGAATATACTTTATATATTCACCCTCTGTCTGAAACACTCCGTTTTAGTGCCTGTCTCTTTAAGCCCCACCTCCAGAAAAAGCCCCTCTACTCTGATTGGTCAGTGTTTCTGGGTCTTTCATATCTGTGCTCTTGGCGTCTCTGTACCAATGGGCTGTGCGCATTTTCTCCATGTATTGAGTGTTTTCACAGTATTAATATAGCACCTAGACCTGCTTTATAATTTAAAAAAGACATGGAAATCTCACTTTTACAATATTGGACCTTTAACCAATCTCACTCCTCATGCCTAAACCTAACCACAACCAAAGAAGGCTACAAATACGCAGCCAATCAGAGGCAGAGTAGGGCAGGTTAAGCCTTCGCCTGTCCCTCCGGGCCATCCATTCTAGCATCGACTACTACAAAATGATCTGCTGATCCAATTGCACATTGTAGACTGCTAAAACTCAACTCAAAATGAAATAATAGCAGTTGTTATAGAAGAAAAGCTTAGGGCTATGTTATGTTCTGATGACATTAAAGGGTCAGTTTACATAAATCACAAACCATGTGAATAAAAGCACTATTTAGGTTAAACAAGGTTGAACTGGCCCTTTAAAGCATGGCTCACCCCTGCTGTGTGTGTGTCCCCAGCAGCCAGTGAAGGAGGTGCTCCCCCTGCCTCGCCACCCATCCCCACTTCCTGTGACCTCTTCCTCTCTGACCCCTGCTGCCTCTTCTTCAAAGAAACACGCTGTGGGCTCCATGCAGAATGTACAGGTGGCGTCCTCAGGTGATTAACAAAGATACCACGTGTTTGTATTGCATTATGCACAACTGAAACCAACACTAACCACAATATTTTACACTTAAGTGGTATGTTTTGTTTTAAAAAAAATGAAATGTATAGTAGTAGTATAACTGTATTCCTGATATTTGTTACAGTGGTGACATCGTTCACTCATCTGAAGCCTCCAGAGAGAGATCTCACGCTGATGTCACACATGAAGTCTATTAAGTCTCTGAGACACGCTGGCTTCACTGCGGTCTTCACTGGACAAACGGTGAGAATAAACGTACAACTCATGTATACCGTGCAAAAAATAACATAACAGGTGGCTGATATTGCCTTCGGGGGATACAGTGATGGAAAATAACAAAGTACATTTACTCAAGTACTATACTTAAGTACAAATTTGAGTTTTAATAGATAAATAACTTTGCAAATTCAGATTATTAATAGAAAATATCAACAAATACATTATTATAGATTCATATAAAGTAGTTAAAATGAGCCTCACCTTTACCAGCTGCAACATCCAATAATATAATACATATTATTCTGAAATGGGCCATTCTGCATAATGACTACTTTTAAGTATATTTTGATGCTAATTCTTTCATACTTTTACTTCAGTAAGATTTTGAGTGCAGGACTTTTACTTGTAACAGACTATTTCTACACTGTGGTATTGCTACTTTTAAACCACTAAAATAGTATTTCCTCCACCTATGACATGACGAGGTGTAATACAAAAACAAAGTCTAATTAACTCTACTGTGAGTGGGTTGAAAACCTTATATCTAATGTTTCCAGCTGTCTTATTTTAATACGATAACCCAGTAAAAGCTTCTTAAATATGCACTTGATGACTACATGTCGGGTGCAAACTACAGGGGAGTGACGGGGAGCTTGGAAAACATGATTTCTGACATTTTGGGGGGTCTCTAAGATATTGACAATGTGGTATTTTTGCCATGCATTTCTAGTTTTCTGTATCTTCATCATCCTGGATCATGCATAAAAATGAGCCTATTATTGCTGTATGATTCATGCATGAGGGTGATTCATCAGTAATTCACTTGCTATACTTGCCATCACCTACTGTGCCCTGCTTTTTTAGTTGGACATATTGTACCATACTGATGTTTGGTTTTGATAGAAGCTTGATGTGGTCATTAACTGATATAACAGATGTGCTGACGTAAGGCAAGTAGGCCTCCATGCTTGCAGCTACGAATGCTTCTTTGCAGCGAGATAGTCAGTAATCTTTTGGGGGCACCTGCAAGCCGCCTGTGTGGATGTTAGGCTGTTAAATTAATACTGTTTACCTTAATTTGGGATGACTTGTAGGACCCACTGGTACATATCCATCATATCCATCAGAGGACATTAAGAAGCATCAGAAAATAGACTTGTGTGAGGTGTTTATGATACTTTTTTAATTTCTTTTTTTACATTTCATGGTTGAACGCTGACAGAAGTTTGACAGCGAGGAGCTGTTGGAGGAGGTACCAATCATCGATGTGATCCTGGCTGACATCGACTCCCTGGTGCCCACTCACGATGAAGCCGGCCGCCCCATAGCAGAGTGGAAGCGACAGGTGATGGTGCGGCAGCTGCAGGTCAGGCTGCAGGACGAGGAGGAACAGAGGAGACAGGTGTGTACTTTTTACTGCATGTGTGAATCTGTCACGAGGTATGTAATAGTATGTGTTTGTATGAGCACAAATCTGTGTACACAATCACTTTTGGCAGGATTAGAAGAGGTAGAGACTGGTTAATTTAGTTGTTCTCAAACTAGGGGGCGGGCCCAGAGTAGAGCCTTTGCAGGAGGACACATAGAAAGCATATAGTAGTTGACCTGATTTTTTAAGGAATAATATCCAAATAAAAAATGCTCTCATACAAACAACAAACAAACAAACAAACAGGTGTCTGTCATAGAGCAAAAATATCACTCAAATCCAAAATATGAAAAAGTCACAAAAAACAGAAGAGGCACCTTGAGCTTAACAGAATCTAATGAGAAACATGCAGAAGAAACGAAATGTGGTTGATTAAGTTCATTTTGCATATTTTGTCACTATCTTTTCCAGTAGTGTTGATGGTTGATAATTTGTAATAAAAAAAAACATGGAAATCACACCTTTTTTACAATATGGGACCTTTAAATTATTCCTTTGCCAAAAGCATCCCTTTGGATTGTTTGCTAAAATATCTTTGGCTTTCTAACAGGACATGAGTAATGGCTGCACACCAGTGGATGGCTGGAAGTACTCCCAGACCCACAATGCAGTCTTGGGGCCCTTTGGTGAGCTGTTAACAGAGGACGACCTGGTGTACCTGCAGCAGCAGATCGAGACTGTTTCCCTGCAGAAACGCTGCCAGGCCTATGAATTGGAGCTGACCAGGCTGACCGAGGAGCTGAGGGCCATTTTACCCGATCCAATCGTAAACATCTCCCTTAACAAAGAGGTCCTGCAGAAGATGGACGCAGAGGGGAAAATGCACCTGACTCTGCCAGTGTGGTGCAGTCGTGTCTCAGAGATTGTCAAGAGTATGTCACTGCTGGTGGCTAACCTGACGCAAAGCACAGAAGAAGGGGGGGAGAGGGGGATAGTGGAAGACATGATGGAGGGGATGAAGGGTTTGCATAGAGATAGGTCAGGGATTGATTTAGGCCAGGGATTGGTGCAAGAGACGGCGCCAGCACATGGCGAGACCTCCAGTGGATGCAGGATTCCTCACGTAGGGATGGCGTCCGCTTTTAGCCATCGTCTGGAGACCAACAGCTACAGCAGAGCACGGAGGGAGAGGGTGGAGAGGGAGATCCAACAGTCTGGGGTGTCGGTCAGAACCCTCAGATCCAACTTTGAAGGTCAGATTGGTGGCATTTATCCCTTCGCTGGGGTTGTGAAAGGAGGCCAGGGGGTGAACAGCCAGGTAGTGTTTGGAGCTTCAGGAGTAAACAACCAGAGCATGGGCCTCAGCTGTGAGGAGAGCCGATGTGATCCTCAAAAACTTATACCTGTGATAGAGACTACCAGCTTAAGGAAAGAGCGTATCGTGGTGCTGTTCCTGAGCCACTGGAAGAAATCTGCGTATGCTATTTCAGTGAGAGCAGCGAGGCAGAGACAGGGACAGGAAGAACTCTCGGGAAGAGTGACGGGAGAATCGCCCCAACAGAAAATCACCTCCATGTTTCAATTCTGCCGACAACGAGGCGCTGTGGACAAGATGCTGAACTCCTGGAGGAATAAACTGCAACTTAAAGGTGCACAAAAGTCCTCCTCTAACTCTGTACAAAATCCACCGCCGCGAGTAACCTTCTCCCCGGAGCAGTTCGTGCCAGACGTGGACGGCGTCGCAGTGACCCACGACAGCTTGACCCTTGACCTCTTCATGCTGGGGTACTTCCACATCTTAGAGCAAGAGCTGTCGCCCGAGGAGAGGAAGATGAGGCACCTGCTCTGCTTCGAAGTCTTTGACCACGTCGGCAGTTTCTCCTGGGAGATGGTGAGGGAATTCCACAAGGCCGTTCTCCAGGAAATCCAGGCTGGGATCCGACAGTGGAGCGACGGCTTCGAGGACATCAAAGTTCGCTTCTTTGGGGACTCGAGACCATGTCGCTGTCCATCGCCATCGTCACAGTTGTCAGACTCCAGACTCGTACCCAAAGTTATAGTTCAAAGTGCGACTCCGGATGAGTGTGGCAGTGACACGGACTTCTCTTGCTTCAACAACGAAGACATTTGTAAATATATCGACCGCAGCTTTGCTTTCTGGAAGGAAAAGGAGGCAGAGCTGTTTGATTTTGAACATTAGTATTAAGGTTAAATTTGGCATTTTTGCACAAAATGATGGCATGTTGGTGTGTTTATTTTGGTTAACTGACGGGAGTAGTTAGAGACAGAATAAAGTTCTGTTGAGAATGCATTATTATTGATGCTTTATTATTGCAAACTTATTTGATAATTACTGTCAGTAGTTAGTTGTTTACATCCCAGTCACTGACAAACCAGGCTGTCCTCATTCACTGTTCATCCATATAGCTATGAAAAGTAAAGCAATTCATATATAACCCATGTAACTATGTCACATTCAACTTCACGATGTGAAGTAGTTCATGCTGGTCTCATTCACTGCTCGTAGTAATTGCTATGTAAAGTGATGCACTGTAAATTGTACATAATCCACTGTTGTGCATACATTTTCGAACCCATTCATGAGAATGCAAAACCCAGACGATGATCTTTCTTCTAACCTTAACCAAGTTGTTTTGGTGCCTAAACTTAACCGTCACATACCGGTCACGGTCACGTACCAGTCATGTACTGGTCACAGCTTCACAGGATTAAAAAGAATATTTTTGTAAGATATCATACGAACCGTCGTATGAGAATATGTTGGATCCTTTCCATTTAAAAAAAGGTTTATAGTATAATTTTTTGAATCTGACAGCAGGACCACGGAAAACATTTTATACATTTCATTGACGACATTAAGATCTCACAGGATTTGTTCTTCAGTGGGCACTCCACTCATTTTACATGTCAACATTTGATAATCATGTTACTACTAAGCATGTGAAAACAGTTGTATGATGTGTTCCCTTAAGGTCCTGACACACCAGGCCGACGGTCGGCCATCGGCCAATCTCAGGTCGTCGGTGAGCGTCGCCCCACTTTTTGCGGTGTGTCCCGCACTAGTCGGCCCTTGTCTGCAGCTTTTCAGCATGTTGAATCAGCGGCGGAGCCCTTTCGGTGAGAGAAATCACTCTAATTGGCTGTTCGGCTTCAGCGAATCAGAGAAACGGGAGTGACGAAAGTAAGGAAACGACTAAAGTCAAGAGGGCGTGAGATAAGGTAAGATTTTCTTTTTAGCCATTGAGCTCTGTTCATTATTGTTTGTGTTATTGTTCGCTAGTGCACGGTAAATATAATTTGTTCTTTCAACATCAGGTTGTTAATGTGCTAGCTGGCTAGCTTCTTGAATCTGTCCTTATTTGAATGACGAATACAGACTACCGCCACCTGATGGTATGGAGAATTATTTCCTCTCCTCCAGGTGCAGAACGTTTGTGCTAGTTGGCCGTTGGCTGCAACAGATGCAGTCGGCCTTCGTCGCCGCTAATTCTTTGATGTTGGTTTGGTGTGTCTGGGCTGTAATTTTGGGTTGGCCTGCATACAAACTTGGAGACTTGGTGTTGGGGATTTACCAGGCAGAGAGGATCTAATGAAAGATGCTATCCCTTTGCATTATGGGAAGTGTAGGATCCAGGGTTTTCCCGAAGTACTAGGGAGTAAAAGTCAGGATTTCTCTGCCTCTGCTGTATCAGTTTTGACCATTCTTGTTTTAACCTGCCTCCCTAACTTAATGGAAGTCTAATGTGAAATAGCTGGAGTGCTTTAAATCCTCACACATTCAGTTCTTGGTGGTTTAATGTTTAGAAATATAGAGAAAGTTAGACTTTAAAAGCTGAAGTGATTTAGTTCTTCTGAATATATCACAGGTTGTAACACGGTGCAGTGGTGGAAGAAGTATTCAGATCCTTTACCTAAAAGTATCAAAAGTACAATATAAAAATACTCCATTACAAGTAAGCAGAGGTTTAAATTACTATATTATATTTTTGGATTATTGTCATTAATGCATAAAACTTTAAGTCACATTGTAATTTTTCAGCTGGTCGAGGTTGAAACTAATGATTATTTACATTATCAATTAATATGCTGATTATTTCAGTTTATAAAATGTTAGTAGTGAAAAATGGCTGTTACAATTTCATAAAGCCTATAAGGTGACATCTTCAAATTGTCAAAAACCCAAATATATTTAGTTCACTATCACATATGACAAAGAAAAGCTGCACGCCTCACATTTCAGAAGCTGCAACAAGGAAGTGTTTGGTAATTTTTCCTTGAAAAATGACAATTAATTAGATACATTTTCTGTTGATTGACTAATCGATTAAACAACTCTTTTGGCTCTAATTTTAAATAGGGCCTACTTTGTATAGTGTTGGCCATTTTCATATTTTATAAGATGATGGAATGTTTTATCAGAGTCACTATAGCTCAAATATAATGGAGTAAAAAGTACAATATCTTAAATGACTTCCACCATTAGTTTGACTTTATGAAGTCTGCTATCACTGTAATCGACCAAACCATTTATTTATCTTTATGTAACAGTCATGCATGTATTTATTATCTCACATCTACATAAAAAACATAATTTCGTTTGTTTCCTATAGAAAGGTGACGGATTGAAATAGGTGAGGTCGCGCAGGCGCACAAGCGCCCTAAATTGACAGGAGGATGCTGAGCTGCATTCCCATCATTCTGTGAGGAGAGGAGGATCCCCCTGCGCACCCACAACGGAGGAGACGCCGAGCGATAAGAACATATAAAATAATCCAAGTTGAGCTCTTTATCTGCCACCATGTCAGCTGGAGGAGATTTGGGGAACCCCCTGAGGAAATTTAAACTCGTATTTTTGGGAGAGCAGAGCGGTGAGTCAGATCTTTGGGGAGGTTTGGTGCGTAATGCTAAACAAGCGTACATGTAGAAGGCCATGTATGTAATTCTTGTTGATTTTTGAAAGTTTTAGCTGAATGTAGAGGATGTAGCTGGCTGGCTTTGGGTCGTTTTGACGCCCATGTTACCTTTTGGCACGATGTGTGACTGTAGAAAATCTGATTAACCGAGGAAGAAAGAAAAAAACGCATGCATATATATTTCACCCTTGAATTAAATACAATCATCGTGATTACTAAAAAAAAAAAAACCTTGCTAATTGTACTGAATATCCTTGTGGATTGTTTAGTTGTCGCAAATTGTTATACAATTCGCATCAGGCGATATGAATTGGGATGTTTTGATGTGCTGCAGTGACCGACAAATATGCTTTTCAGATAACGCTTTATTTCCCTCACATCGCTTATTTCTAACATTAACACTCCTTTATTCCATTACATGGCAACTGTGCGATGTTTTTCTCCACCTCTCGTGTTTTTTTTGTTATTTGGAGAAGATAATAAACAGTCCCCCATGTGTCAGTTCGGGACACACCCTAGGCTGGCGATGTCTGTAGCATCTCTAAACCTCGCAGTCTCCGGCTCGGTCCCATAAATAATCAAATAAAAACGGGTTTGACGGCGCCACAACATTTTACTATTTATCCAATAAGCCATCTATTCAGGGTGGGAATGACTGTGTGCGATTTGATGTGATGGCACAAATTCGGGAGGTGCTGATCGATAATGTTTTAGTGCTGTAAAGCTGCCTGGGTACGTGTGCAGACATCCAGAGTGGCATACATCCCATCAAATACAGAATAGACACAATTAGGCCTTATATGACGTGTGTGTGTGTGTGTGTGCGTGTGCGTGTGTGTGTGTGTGGCCTGCACTGCAATGTTGCTGTCCATGGTGCTGAATGGAGGCCTGGTGTGGCCACTGCCCATCTGTACTGCTGTCTGCATAGAGAGAGACTCTGCATAGAGAGCCTGGGGCCTGCTGCAAAAGTCCAGTCCTCACTCATGTGTAGATGTGATGTAAAATGGTGCTAAAGATGGTGCCGGCTGGGAAGTAAATAAGAATCCATCTCACTATGGCTCACCTTGATCCTCCGAGGAGTCACCATGAACGCTGCTGAATTGTATCTGTCTGAAAGATGGCCTCGTGCATTTTCATTGGATCATTTTTGGACACAGCTTCTGTTTTCCTAATTGTTCTTTAATAGCATTTTTCCTCACCACAATAAAAGAAAGAATAGAGAATAAAAGAATAGAGCTAAAGCAATTAGTCCATCAATCGATCAGTTAATGAATCTCAATACATAGCCTACATGTTTATATTTATAGGGATAAGTACGTATAGCACGGACCAATGACATATACCACAGCATTTATAGCCTAATCTGGTTTGTAGTGCGCCTCTGTAGATGGGCCTTTTATACAAACACACAAAACTCGACAAGAAAATACATACATAACAGGATAAAACACAAACAATCATACAATAATCATAATAAAAGTAATTTTAGGGCTGGGCAATAAGTATATATGGGGCATAAGTGTTGTCTTTTCCTCATTTTAAAGGCTGCATTACAGTAAAGTGATGTCATTTTCTGAAATTCCAAGCCCTAAAGTAATTCGATAATCAATGAATCTGTCAAATATTCTGAGGGTGCAGCTTCTCCAGTATGAGGATTTCTTGCTTCTCTCTGTTTCGTAACACTGTAAACTTTTCACAGACAAAACACGACATTTGAAGTCATCACTCTGAACCACTTTTAACCGTTCACAATTTCTTGACACATCACATACATCACATACACTAAATGATCAATCGACTAAGCAAAAAAGCGACTGATAGATTATTTGATAATGATTCTTTACCCTAAAAAGCGTCATTAGTTTCAACATTGTTTATCACCATACATTTCTTTCATATTGGCTTAATAGTGAGGAACATTTACATTTTTCTCAGCAGTGTGAGAGATTAGGTTGTTTTTGCAGCTATTGATGCTTTCACTAAATTAATGTCAGATGGGGGAAAAACAGATGTTACTATTAGAGAAATTAAGCAGAATTGTTGTATATTTAGATGATTTTTGGGGTCCTTTTCTTGGAAAATGTTGTCTTGTGAGGACACATGGAATGGCGTACATTTTTTCTTTTAATGGCTTCTACTCTTTGATAGTTTGATGGTTACAGTGGCAGTGGTTATATTGTGCATCCTTGACTGTCATCTCCTGTCATTTTGTCACACTGAAGAACACAATGGACACCAATTTTCATTTCTTCAGGAAAATGTCTATGATGATTCTGAACTAAAAGCCAACCTCTGTTCTCTCTCCTAGTGGGGAAAACATCTCTCATCACTAGATTCATGTATGACAGTTTCGACAACACGTATCAGGTGAGACTCGGATCTGATCCAGAACCACGAAGATCAGAAAACATAGAAACTTATTTAGAATAATTTATATATGTAGATATACTGATGGTAAATAACTGCTCTATGTCTTATCATATTTTATAAACATTTTTTCTACTAATTGTCCTCTGATGTTAGATTTTAATATATTGAATAATGGGAATAATCACACTGTAGGTCTACAATATATTAAGCCTTCTATGGTGTGACTAATTGACAACTGAATGTTACAATTAAAGCTTTTTGGGCAAAATCCATATAAAATAAATTAATTTGACTGTTGTCAATGCAATTATTAAAGGAAACTGTTATTATAGCAATATTAGGCTCTTAAAAAGAGAATATGGATTATTCTGTCTCGTGCCTTTCTTAGAAGTTCGGTACATAACAAGTCTAGATGATTGAGCCCTGAGGACAAGACAAATGAAATTAGTTTTTCAGTCTGATTCAATTCCGGTGCTTATTGGCTGTCTTTTTCTATTTCTTTCTTCTTTTTTTTTAACTTAACAGCTTTTTGTGTTTCCCTTAATTTAAACAACAGTCAATCTGCTAGGAACAACAGATGGTGCAGGGAGACATTTAGCTTTTAAAGTCTGGGTAATAAATGATGGTTTTTCTCCCCCTCTTTTGTTCTTTCTCCACCGCAGGCGACCATTGGAATAGACTTCCTATCAAAGACAATGTACCTGGAAGACCGAACAGTAGGAACCCTTGATTGTCATTTAACATGCAGTTACACATGTTAGGAAGAATTCATGTATTTGTACTTGTGTTGTTTTTCAACATCTTCAGTAAGAAATGCCCCAATTCCCACTCTGGTTTCACTAATCTTTGATTTGATTTGCTTAATTATGTCTCTCTTCACAGACTAACATGATTATCCTATAAGGTTATTTCTGCTGGTAATAGCTTTGGCTTTTCTAGCCCTATAAGAAGTCAAAGCCTTTCCCGCGGATCATCTACTTTAGCTAGTATTAATACTATTTCTTTGTCAGGATATTATGCTCTGTCAGCCTGCACACATGCTGATACTGGCTTATCCCTTTCCTTTGGATGTGTACTTACAAGGCATTACATCTGTACTGTCTGTGTGTAGTAGTATGATGTTGAGACAGCTACTGAAGGTGTGTGCGTGTGTTTCTGCGTGTATAAATGCAGGTAAGGCTGCAGCTGTGGGATACTGCTGGACAGGAGCGTTTCAGGAGTCTCATCCCCAGCTACATTCGAGACTCTACAGTAGCCGTGGTCGTCTATGACATTACAAGTGAGTTGCTATTTTACCCATGAGCATGTATGCATTGTACTGTGTGTTCTGATCTGTGTTTCTGTCCGAGATACATTAAAAAAACATTGTAAGGAAGCTCTATTTGTACATGGGAGACTGGATTTAAAACAAGAGTCTGGTCTCCACAGATGTGAACTCATTCCAGCAGACCTGCAAATGGATTGATGATGTCAGGACAGAGAGAGGAAGTGATGTCATCATCATGCTAGTCGGCAACAAAACAGATATGGAAGAAAAGAGGTGAGGATGTCGGATACAACATTTAGCTATGTAGTCTTTGTCTAACTGAGCAGAAAGCGTGTCGTCAAAAGCAACATGTCGGTACTGAATAAATTAGGAGTTGTGATGCTGAGACTGGCCTCATTTTCTTGCAGGCAAATCATGATCGAGGAGGGAGAGCAGAGAGCCAAAGAGCTGAACGTCATGTTTATCGAGACCAGTGCCAAGACAGGCTGCAATGTCAAACAGGTGATGCCTGCAGTTTCACCATATTTCACAGCATTTTGGGCATCCGTTGCTCCCAGCTTTCCTGCCATTCCTGTGTCCCTTCCAAGGTGATCGAGTCACCAACGTGAAGAGATAAAATGTTTATGTGTAAATATCAGCGATGCTCACAAGTCATTTTTTGCAAGTCAAGTCTCTTATGGTGAGCGTTCTATCATCTGCTGCATGCCATCCGGTCTGCTTAGAACGCTGCATAGCTATATCTAAGGAATTCAAAGCATGTACTCCTCTATGTATTAGCATACAGTATCAGCATTGATTTAGTCTCATGTAGCCAGACTTATCTCCACAGCGCTGCTGGGGGAAAGTCTGGATTGAATGCGCTTTCACTCCTGGATAGTGAAAA
>JAOVVB010036273.1:0-15349 GCA_028570985.1 Heterobranchus longifilis
TACACATGCACGCCCATACATGAATGTCCCTGTATACGTGCAAAAATATACTATCAATACATTTCAATTCACAATGAAAATATTTATCCTGGGAGAAAAAAAGGAAATGAAAAAGGATTCACCATTGTAATGTTTTGAAGCAAGACACGGGAACTTTACTTGGGTCTTGAGGAGCTGCAGTGTTTATTCATGGGAAAAGTTAAACCTGCACTGTACGTTTAATACCACTTTACTGTTAATCTCGCGCAGCCAGACCCAGATCTCCACAGCGCTGGAGTAAGGTCTGGATCCAGTGCGCTTTCACTCCTGGATAGGGAAAAAACTCCCTGCCCCCCCTCTCTCTCAAAGACCCTTCGCTGCAGCTGGGGCATAGATGATTGTGATTGGTTTAAAGCGGACACAGTGTTGTGGAGAGGTCTGTGTCATGGTTGAGATGTTCTGCCTTATTTACAGTCTTGTCTAGGTCTTGTATTTCTGTGTATTGTGTTTGCTGTTCTAGTTTGCTTAGTTCTGTCCCAGCTGTATCTCGTTTGTAATCACCCCCATGTGTATATCAGTCTTGTTCTCCAGTCAGGAACTCTCAACTGACACAATGATCCAACAAGGACTGTCTTTGTTCACCTGCATTGAAACACCCAGCCTTGGCTTTTGATCACCTCCTTGTCTTGCTGTCTTGCAATTCCTCATCACAGCAGCGTGTGACAGGTCTGGCTACGCAAGACTATACTTTTCTATTATTTTCCGACTTTGGTGTGTTTATGAGCTTTTAAGTATGGACGCTACAGAGAAGACGTGTTGTATTTTATTGCTCAGAGCATTTAAACAACACATTGATAGCTGTCTCTACTAAAAGATAGCTTATGGTTGGAAACTCATTTTCCCGATTATTTTGACACCACATGAGGCAGCACACCATCAGCGGTCACAATAAAGATCAACATGGCGGAGTAAACAAGCAACTCGATCGCATCTCTAATAAGAGAAATGCCGTTCAGTCGTCGTAGTAATCAGGATAAATGAAACATCGAAGACGCATAGGACAGTGTCAACACTGCGTGAACGTTGAGTTAAAACAAGAGTTGTCGGGCGCCAACCACAACACAGCTGTGGTTCCTGACTGTCAAATCAAAAACTGTTTGAGAGAAGGTCATTATCGGATAAACTTGTTGTCAAACAACTTGGGGCGGATCAGTGTGATGTTATAATTGAGCAGAAAACCAGTGACAGAGGTGGGCTAAAGAACGTAAAAACGTCACGGCTTGGACAATATAAGATGTTCTGTGTCTGTACATTATATTCACACAATCTTCTGTGTTTCTTGCTAGAACAGGTTATTTTTGTATCAGCCGAAAGTCTGCTTAATTTTTGGTATAGCCCCACCTAAAATCAATTCCGCCACTGATTGCTTAGTGGCGAGCCTTTGTGTGAGTGTGTTGTCAGGTAGAACAGTGCACTATAAGCATCAGAGAGTTAGTGAATTCTCTGTAGCATCTTGTGGCCTGTACAGTATTGCTATAGATGTGAAATTGATGTCACAGGACAAAGAGCAGCAGAGGTGCCATATGACAGAGATGGAGGAGATACACTTAACATATGGGAGTGGAGGGACCTGCTGGCAAAGCCATTGTTTTACACAAAAGTGTACAGATACACTCTTCAAAAAAACATATTTATTAGTACACAGTACATAATAAGAAAAACCTTAATGAGACAGTTCTAGTTACCCTCACATTTTCATGATATAATATCAAGATCACAGCATAAAAATAGGCCAAAATGTCATGGTTCACTGACTTCTTTGACCTTTCATGGTTCACTTGCTCCCCTTCCCAACACCTCCTACATAGGTTGTGTAAAAGACTGCGCTATTGCTATGGACTACATACTAGTTGGGGGTTGTGCACGTGAGGGACACAGCTGGTTGACTACTGCCTCTGCCACCCATTTTACATTTGCCCTCACGGTGACCATCCCTGTGCGTATTACACTGTTCATCCTAATGAGAAAGGTAAAGCACCCTTCTCTGAAAGGTGGCGTGTCTGTCGATCATCTCAGACCCACCTTGCTGGAGGTCGAAGAAGGGCTGATGGCTATAATCTCTACAGTGTGCACACTCCTCTTCTGTCTTTAACCTCTTCTGTCCTTGATGTCGGTGTGACGCTGCATGGTTGGCTCCTCAGAGGAACTGTAGACCTTCTGCCTTCAAAGTGACAAACTACAGAAAAATTACGCTTTTTACACTTTACAGTTACTTCCTTTTACACATTTCAATTGTAATTAGATTTCTATGAAAATTACCCCATTTTCTAAAGAAACAAGTTCATCCAATTAATGGGGAAAAAATATGCAGTTTTTAGTTGCCCTCCAAAACAACACATGTAAGCAGTTTCTGATCTGATATCGACAATATTAGGTTTAGGTACAAAAATGACTTGTTTAGGGTTAAGGAAAGATCTTGGGTTCTTGGGTTAAAATAATTACTTGGTTAAGCTTAGGGAACCTGGTTAAAATATGCTGTTGAGTGCTGTGGGAAACAGGAAGCAAACCATGGTCTCCCATGCCAAACTCCAATGTTTTGCTGACCCATATATTGCCCTGGCCCCTCAGGACTATGTGGCTCTGTAATAATGTCACCTGACTGCCTTCTTTGCTCCTGTCGAACCGCAAGAAGTCTTTGCCACTTGAATGTAAACATATATCGTTATTTGGCATTTGCTAAAACGACGATGATGTCATTTTCTCGGGAGGACAGTCTTGTCTAAACACAGCGCAGTGCAGCGGGTCCATACAGTTTCCCAGTAGGCCTACTAGTACAACATCATAGAAATGGCAGATTGTCTGTTATATGTGAAACAGACCACTGGCATGAGATTATGTGGCACGACTACACTTCTGCTGTATTATCTCTCACACGATTCCAGAATAATCACCAGAAACTGCTTGTACAGTCTGCTTGAAAAGTGTCATTATGTCTCACAACTTTGGAAAAAAATCAGCAGCACTTTAAGTATCTTACCAACATGAAAGACAGCTGCTGGACAAAGATCAATAGCCTGCACACCAGCAACTCCAACAACAGGGAATGTCAAGTGAAAGAGTGAAAGAAAAAATCCCATAATCTTCTGCACTGGCTCAGAGGGCTGTTGTCTGTAGTCTGGTACGTACAAAAAATATACAAAAATATAGCTACTTGCAGTCCTGCAGTTACCTTTTTAATAACAAAACATTGAGTCATTTCAGACTATTGTCATTCCCAGACTGTCCAATACTAACACATCTGATACCGACATGCCAGGCTTTCAACCAAACTCCAATGTAAACCCATCGGCATCAATATTGGATGTAACTGCTCGACCGCGGCGCTGTAACATGACGTCATATAAAGAGTGACAAAGTCTGTGTATGAGCGACAAAGTCCGCATAGGGACGAGGTCGGGGTGGATGGATGGGTCAAACAAACACTTTCACCCAGGAGACGGCTGTTCATGTCCCGTGTGAAACCAAAATTTAATGTTGACTTATTTACATTGACTACTTAACTTACGAAACACACGTACTTATTTTATCCCAAACCACAATGTTTTCCTGAACCTAACCAAGTAGTTTTGTTGCCTAAACATACAGTATTGTTTGAATTCACAATGTTAACCACGTGTTTAAAACTGCGACCGCAGTGGAGCGTCATAGTTTGACACGTAGAGCTACCCAATGAATTAAAAAGTGACGCCAAGATGGTCTTAAAAGAGATTAGTTACAGATGAATCATTGTGCTCATCAGAAGATTAATTTAGATAAGGTATGATTGACATGAAAGGTTATCATTCATCTCTAATTTTGCCACATTGTGAGTGCATATGCATGTTAAATGTCACCACCGGCGCCCACACTAATCAAATAATTGCGAATTATGCAATGTTATAAATTTTGATATGAAAATGTACTTTAATTACAGGTTCCTAGTGAGTTATTTTTAAATAGATGACTGTCACTTAAGGTAGCATTTGTTTCAACATGAATTTCTGTGCGATGAATGTTCTGAAATTCTGCGGATAACATTGTTGACGAGTGAAATATGACTTCTGTGGTCAAAAGGAGAGATGTAAGATGTAACATGCAAATCACACTCACAGCTTTTTTTGTAAATGTCTAATTGCTAAGGTTTATTTTCCACAGAGTGTTAAAACTAAAGTGGCTGTGCAAATAACTACCAAATGTGTGCAGTTAAACAACTTGTAGGCTACACACTAAACATTATTTGTTTTCTAGCTGATGGGAGTAAAGGTATAGGCAGTGGAGGCTTGTTTAAGAAGCCGGATGTTGAAATAGCTCAGTGTTTGTGTTGATGAGATGAAAAGAAGAGTGGGAGAGAAAGAGATAAAGATGTATTAAGGATTTAGATCCAAGCTCTGAGCCCGGTTCATTATTGCAAACAGCAAAGCCACAAAGAGGAAAATAGAAACGCTGTGATCCACTATATTACAAAGTGTGTGTGATTGGGTGTGAATGCATCTGTTAGTTATTTAACTACAACTTTTCTTTCCACTAAAATTTCTAAAGTTACATTTCTTTGGTGTTGTTGTTGTTGTTGTTGTTGTTGTTGTTGTTGTTGTTGTTGTTGTTGTGGTGCTAAAATGGTTTAAATTCATGTTTCCCTCAGCAATCTACACACATTTTTATTTTATTTTATTTTTTTGCAAAGGTATTATAAAGAGAAAACTGATATATCACACTGACATAAGTATTCAGTCCCTTTTCTATTACACTTGAAATTTATCTCAGGTGCCTCCCATTTCTCTTGATCATTGGAGTCCACCTGCAGTCAATTTAATTTAATGGGGAGAGAGGATGAATGCACAGCAGTGTTGGACAGATGCTGAAAATCACATTTGAAAAGCAGTATGAGAAGAGCAAGTTATACAAGTTATACAGTATATCAAAGATCATCTCCATGTACATTTAGAAAATCAGCTAAGCATTAGAAAGTTACACTACATTTGATAAAAAGTTAGGATATACAATGTAGCAAAAGAAAGTATGCATATAAATATAAAAAAAGGGCTAAATGTGGAGAATACAGCCTAATCAAGACATACATAATTTGTAGCGACATGGCAAAAGAAACACCCCTTGTTCTGATTGGGTTATTAAAGAGGAGACCTCAAGGGATAGACTATCTCACAAATAGATTTAGAATGAACATATTAGAAATGTATTAGAAAGATCTTAGAAAAAATATATTTTACAGAGAAAAAAAATATAGAGGAAAAAAACAACAAAGAAGTAGAAAAGGTTAAGGACAGAGATAGAGGAAAGATGTACGACTACACAAGATAAACTCTATACAAAGTCAAAGAAAGGGTTTTAAATCAAAATTGACATTTAGGCCATTAGGGGCATTTAAGGTTCCAAAAAGCCTTTCTCTTCAACAAAAATCTATCAAAAGTCACTTTCATGCCCGTGTATCGAAGAGCAGAAATTGCATGACCGGTCTCGGTGACATGTGCTGCAAAAGGCTAGGTAAGAGTATATGCCACATGGGCATGAGAGAATATAAATAACACCTTTTGTGGTGCAGTAAAGAACCCCTTAATAGGAATTTTCTTTAAAATCAGTACATTTAAAAGTACTGTTGCATTGAGCACAAGCACAGCATCCTATTGGGAATGGGGGTGAGCATGTGCTTAGGCACGATTTCTGGAGGAGGCAGGTCTGAATGGACTAAACTACTTGAGGGGAGGTTCAATTGGTTGATTTCAATTGATCAATTGATTGGACATGATTTGGAATGGTATACGCCTAACGTCTCACAGCTGACAAAAATCAAGCCCGGAGGTCGAAGGACCTGCCTGCAGAACTCAGAGACAGGATTATGTCGAGGCACCGATCTAAGGCTACAAAAACTCTGCTTCATTAAGAGCACAGTGCCCTCTGTAATTCATAATTGGAAGAAGTTTGGAACTAATAGAACTGTTCTTGTCCTCCTTGCCAAACTGAGCAAGGGCCTTGGTACAGTAAAAGAGGTGACCAATAACCTGATGGTCACTCTGGCTGAACTCCAGAAGTCCTGTGTGGACAACCATCACTGCAACATGCCACCCATCTGGGCTTTATGGCAGAGTGGCCAGATCAAAGACTCTCCTCAGTGAAAGACATGTGGAAGTCTGCTTGGAGTTTGCAAAAAAAAAAAGCATTTAAAGGACTCTCAGACTGTGAGAAACAAGATTCTCTGGTGTGATTATCTGCTTTGCCTCAATTCTAAGTGGAGTGAATGAAGGAAACCAGGCACCGCTCCTCACCTGCACAATACCATCCAAATGGTGAAGCACGTGGTGGCAGCATCATGCTGTGGTGAGTGTTTTTCAGTGACAGGGACTCAGGGTCTGGTCAGGGTTGAGGGACAGCTGTGAATGTCCTTGAGTGGCCCAGCCAGAGCCTGGACTTGAACCCAATCAAACATCTCTGGACCTGAACATGGCTGCCACTGACGGTCCCCGTCCAAAGTGACAGAGTTTGAGAGGATCTGCAGAGAAGAACAGCAGAATAGCAAAGCTTGCCACATCATACGAAAGACTTGAGGCTATAATCACTGCCAATGGTGCTTCAGCTAAGTACTTAGTTAAGGGTTTGCATACTTATGTCAATGTGATTTTTTTGTGAGAAAAAAATCCTAATATTTGCAAAAACAAATCTAATATTCTGGGGTCTGAATACTTACTGAATGAACTGTGTGGTTGATGTGCTTTTGCATGTTTGTATGAATGTCACCTATTGAGTCTCTGCAGTGTGCTCAGTATTACATTAGCACTCCATCCATTGTTAATACGAACATCCCATTCAATCTTTTGTTGAAATGAAGATGGAACAAATGTCAATCAATCTTTCTTTACACACCATCTTTCATACGAGAGAAGCAGTGCTTGACGACTGCGTAGCTCGTTGCAAATCTTATGCACGTGTCTCATTAATGTGCTCATTTCTATATTCTAGATGCATCTGCAAGTTAATGTGACGCTGAATGAAGCAGGATAGTCATGACAACACAACGGACTAGTTTACAATGAAAGTCCACTCGAACTAGCATGATAATCAAAAGTGTTACGCAATTTCAAAGCTGCACAAAATTTCTCAAAGGAGATTGTCCTTGCCAGGACAATGACATCATTAGTTGTTTAATTTACATGCCTGATACCTATGTTTACATTTACCTGGGAAGGACCTTTTGTGAACACTTGTCAGTCAGGAACAAAGCCAGGAGAAGTGTGATGTTAACTGGAAAACCTTGTATGGAAGAGGACGTGGTGAACGCAGATAAAGCGTCAGTCAAGACTTGGACATGCTTTGTTTGTTGCCCCATTTCCTTTCAGCAGTCGATATTAATTATTTTATCTATGAACAAGATTGTTATCTAACCTTAACCAAGTCGGGGTTTTTTTTTTTTAACCCAAACCGTGTTTTTGTTTTCAACATTAACCAAGTTGTTTTTGTGCCAGTATGTTTTGTTTCGGAAGGACAATGTTTCACCGAGAGACGTGTGCATCAAAGAGTTGAGCAGTTAGATTGCACAGGCTCTGCTCGTTGAGGGAGCTCTCAAAAATCTGAGCAGCATTGAGCATTCTACTGAACTAATTCCCCCATCAAGGGCATTTTCACAATAGCCTGGCTTACCAGATATACAGTGCTGGGATAAAGCCTGCCATCAGGAGCTCTCTCACACACCGGATGTCAGGCCCCTTCCACTATCTATTTATTTTTGCATAAAACATTTCGTACTCACAACATACTTTTCATGAAGTCCAGTATAGATGGAGTGCTGACACAGAACCATGGAGATAGGCCTGGCAATGCGAGACTATTTCACAGTCCGAAATAAATTCTCACCACAACCAGAAAATGTTGTCACACTGAAGCTGGGTATGAATGAGGTTCTTTATTTCTTCCTGAAACAAGCAGAGTTTCCATTGTTAGATTGGACAGTCAAGGAGGATTTGCAGGGTCAAGAACAATTTCTTAAAACAATTAAGATAAAATAACGTCTGACTTTCTCCTAGCACTACGGCAAATCAATTTAGGGGCACTGCTGCTTGTGCTCCATCACTCGCACACACACGCAGGTCTACAGCCAGCCGACTTTCCTTTACTCATCTCATTCAGGCGTTGAACTCCATTAGCTGGCTGCATTGACTCGTCTGGCTTTGGGAGCGAAGGTTCTCCCCGCCTCTGTGCGCTTCTTCGTCTCACGGCCGACACTCTGGGTCTGATTTCGCTTGGTCAGGGTCGCATTTTTTGTGCATGCCGCGCGTCTCTTCTTCCCTTCCTTCACCTCATTTGGTTCATTCCTTCACCCCCTCCATGTCTCATCCTCTGCTCCCACTTACTCTCTTTTAAACACATGTACCTCAGGTACTGACCTATCCTGCTGGTGCATAAGGGGTGGAAGTAACAATAAAAATGAAGGTGATAAAAATGCATATGAAATGAAAAATAGAGGGGCAAAAATGGATGTGAAATGAAAAATGGAGTGATAAATTATCAAGCGATTTGATTTATTTAAAGCCGATTTGATTAAAACAGTCATTAGGCCTATATGATGAAAACAGAGCCATGTTTCATAATTTTCCGTCTTACATTCATCATTCACAACACAAAACCACAGCCATTTGTCATTTCAGGAAAGTGGTGTCAAGGTTGAAAGTAACAAAAAATCATTTGTGTCTCCTGTCTACCATTTATCATTCAACCCAACTGACATTTATTGTTTACAGCAAGCCGTTTTTGTTACTCCGCCTAAAATGTCAATCAAAAACCACGCACACTAATTAACTGGCTGGCGCTGGGGTTTGCGCTGGCGGAATTCGAGTGTGCTTGATTTTTGATGGGCAGAATTAACAAAACTTGCTTACCACGCACGCTGACTAACTGGTCGAGGTTTTGCCTGCCGCTAGGAGATATACTTCGATATTCTTCAAATAAAAAGTTAATCAAATCAATTGACAAATTTTCACTATTTTTTAAGTCACATACATTTCATCATAATTAATAATAATTAATTTGTAAGCATTTTCATCACTTCCATTATTTTTTTCACTTTCCTTAAATGATAAATGGCAATTTTGTGTTGTGAATGATGAACGTAAGGTGGGGAAAAGTATGTGCTTTTCAAATTCCTATAACATTTTTTTTTTATTCAAAACAAATAAGCCTTATTCTTTAAGGAGAAACTACAGCCAGGCTTAAAATACAGCTTGCTCAGCCATATATACATGTTCTTTTCACAGCCTTTTATAATGCACAATATACATTTTTGGGACAGACATTATGACTTGTCATAGAGAAGCACAGATGTAACTAATAATGTTAATGTGGCTCTTCTCCATTTATTTGTCCCAGTAAATATGCCAGTGAGTCAGCATGCAAAACAACGGGGCCCTGAAACTGGGACACCTAACTGGAATGCAGCCATTGTTAACGTTATTAATCACACCTGTTCTTTTGCTGCTATAAGTCAAGTCAAAGTTTATTATAGCCCAATATCACGAAGCATGCCTAAAAGGGCTAATAAAAACAACAATTAGAATTAAGATAATGATAGAAGTACGATAAACTACATACAAAGCATAAACATAACACTTGACACATACAATACATACAATGAAGCATTAATAAAGATCATTTGGAAAAAGTACACAGAGACGATACAAAAACACATACAGGCCTTATACGACAATGTGACTAAATAAGAGACTAAGTGAGGTTGAAGGCTGATGCAAAATGATGTGTTTTAAGTTTACTTTTGAAAAGAATGTGGGTAGGAAGAAGATTACCCACCTACAGATGTTTCATTTATTTTTTTAAATAGTCAGGAGAGAGACAGAGCCCTAGCAGGTATATGCCAAGTGACAAGGTGATAAGTAGGATGGTGCAAGTCTGTGTAATATTTTATGAGTTAATAGCAGAATTTTGAAGTCAGATCTAGCATGAACAGTTAGTATTATAATAATATAATGACATGTATGTCTTAAAAGATCTATGTACAATTCTGTGGTTCAGAGACTTGAACATTAAAACCCATGGAGGTCAGTGCAGCAATTTTGTTTCCCCCTCCTCACAATATTTAGCGCTGAGGTATACTGTTTAAGTAGCACGTGATTCCCCAGCACTTTATTCTTACCTGTTTGCCCACAACACTGACACGCATAACAACCTTTTGTGCTATGTAAAGTTAATTAGCGCTGACATATTCAGTCCATGCAGTCATGAACGTAGTGTTCATTTCCATTCCTACTTTTAGTGATCTTGACATTGCTCTAAGCAGCACTGCAGACATGTTCTCTTTCTGGCCTGTGGATTATTGCCTGAATTAAATTACATTCCTGTCACTATTTTAGTAGCTCTATTTACAGTTGCCTGTCTCTGTTTTCTTGTTGCCATGAACACTACCCAAGAGTTCACGTTGAAAGATCCGTGTGCGTGTATGTGTGAAAGACACAGGCAGACACGTAGAGACAGTGTTGTTCATTCTTGGGCGTGCATACACACAAGTGGATGTTCCTGTCACTTCATCTTCTTTTTGATTGTCACTGTGATGTCTCAGAGCTGTCCATCAGGAAAACATAGGAGATCACATGAGGGACATAGTCCATAGCAATGCCGCAGACCACTGAGATGTCAAAGGCTTTTGACATAATGTTTTATTCAGTGTCATCTTATATATTGTATCTCTGATTGAAAAGTAAGCTCATTTTATGTATTTTCCTAAGTGTTCAAATCTTGTGCAAACAAACTAAATCGGGTAAAGTATGCATGAGAGCAGGATCACTGCCTGGCATATTTGTTTATCTGTTTACCACTGAAAACATATAGGGCAAAGGATTATCAAATGCACGCCTACAAGGCCCAAAGGAGCAAAATAAGATCCTTGTATCATTTATGTGACATCTTACCTTTGCAGAGACGATGTCTGTCTGTGGAAGAAAGATGAAATATACTTAGCATAAACGGTAAATATTTTAAGCATTGGAGCTCCATTCGACTTAACTTTGGCATACTTTTTTTAAAAATAGCACCATGTCTGCAAACAATGAATAATTCAATAACATATTTAAAAGCACACATGCATGTTTTAGCAATCGAGGTTTAATGCAAGTTCTCATACTACATTCTGCGGTTTAGTGTGTTAGTCACTAGCAGTGGGCGGCTTTAGACAGAGTGGTGGTATATAGGCTATAGTGTGACTACTCAGAAATAGGACAGTGGCCATAAAATCATTCGTACAGTGTAATATTATTAGGACTATTCGAGATTTAAAATGATTGCCAAATTTGAGGGAGGGGCGAGAGGAGTGTCGAATTATCCGCTCTTTAGACTTAAAACTTGTTTTTATTCCTTGCATGATATCGCTCTGTTGTCTCGCAACCTTTCTTGTGTCTACAGGCAATTGAACATGCGCTCAAATTTACAAACACCTTTTTGTACTGCACTAAAGTATGTTTTGCAATTCAGTTTTTAATACATGTATTCACCAGCCTGACAGATGTCTGTTGTTGGCACAGAACAAAATGACATTTGCCATGTCTGCTAAATCACAACAAAATTGTATCTTATCCAGTAGATGTTGGCCTCAATAGTCAGATATTTATGCTCAGCTCTTCCACCTGAATTTGATAGTTGCACAAAAGGGGAGGATATTTAAAACCTCAGTCTTGTTGCAGGCAAATTACCAGTCAATTTAAACAGGGGCATTGGCACACAACACCCTTTATTACTCTGAGATGATGTTGAAATTACACAGAGAAATTGTTCCTGTTACGAGAGGCATGAGACAGGGCTGTCAAATTTCTGGACAGTTTTACTCCTTAGTAATTGAACCTTTTTTATGATTAGTTGGGCTTGCCTCACTGGCTTTTTTTCCAAGATTTGCCGCTCGTGTTTTCCGCTTATGCAGATGATATCACTGTTTTTATAATCAGACTGAGGGAGGTGTACTTTTTAAGAGGACAGTTCGGTACACAAGGAGCAAAGTGAGATCTTTGCTTTTGGGGCATTAGATGAAGGGGTAGTCAGTTTGTTTCTAGTGTGAAAGCAATTATTGGATGCTACAGACTTTTGGACCAATTACAGGAAGTGCTGGTGGCTATCGTCATGTTAAACCAATAGGGAAGCTCCTATAAGGAATAGCTCAGTGTGTACGTTGCAAGTGTGTGGTGGAGCGAGATCGAGATAGAGAGTGATGGTGGATGTGCTCAGAGCAGACGGGTGATTCGAGCAGAGATTAAATGACCAGTTGAGTTGATAGCTAGTGGTAAATGTACAGTGTAGGTTTCAGTTTGTCTCTGAATAAACATTGTAAAGTTCCTGTGTCTTGCTTCTAAATACAACAAAACAAAGTGAGCTGCGGTAGCATGGGGAGCGCAGGAGTCAGTTGGAAACAACTCGCAACAATTCTGACGCTAGAGAGAGGATGTATGAGAGGACGGGGTAGCCCGTCTACAAACCAATCAATTACAAGTATTGGGAGCCACAGCTCGGGTAGCATTTATAGTTCTTCAATGCGCTCGCGTAATTGCAATGTGAAACCAAAACTAACCAGATCAAAATCTAACAAAAACATGAACCTTGGTTCAGACTTTCAGGTGTAAAAAAGGCCTTTAATCTCCTAAAACTGTATGCCCTTTAGCTTGTGGTCTTGCCTGAGGAGTGTAGGTTGATGGACAGAAGACATCTGCTTTGAGACTGCTGCATATGTTGGTGTAGGAGGATTGAGCTTCCCTATTAGGGCCTTGAACCATGTCTCCCTGCTGTAAGAAAGGAAGGTTTTTAAAAAAAAAAAGCTTAGTATAAAACGTCCCAGTTAAAAAGTCAGAGTGATACTCTTTGACAGGTGTGAAGGTGTTTAGGTGAACTGAGCTTTAGCTCCAGTCTCTTCTTTTGACTTACCGTTAGAACTTCAACTCTAAATACATCCCTGGGTGTTTTGTAATTCAGTGTAACACAATGTCTAGAGAACTCATCTCTTCCAGAGACAGACTCAGCCTCCTTATCGTCTTTACAGAGATCAAGGTGGTAACGTTGTTCTGCGCCGCCTCTTTCAGATAGGAGTGACCTCATAGTCAACATTCATCACTTGGTGTATGACCACCACGTTTCATTACAATTTATACAGCAATTTGTAACCAGAGGATGAAAGCAATACAAGTACTTCATCTCCTGGTGACAATGGCCTCCGGTGAGCCTCTCAGTTATACAGGGATAGTTGATGTTCTTGGGCATGGGGCAAATCATATATACTGAAATCTATTTTTCCATGTCCTTGGACCTTTGAGAACCCACAACTGTCATCAGTAACCAGCAGTAACCAGTAGTAACCAGAGTAACCAGTACAGTGGTAGCTTGTTGTTCTGTACAGGCCTTGGGTACATGCCATGTGCAGCACTACCTGCTGCTGTACAGCTGCCTGTACATCTGGGTGGTTTCCTGTGGTGACTGCATCTGTTCATGTTGATTGTCTGAGCATTGGGTACAAATTAAATGAGTTAGGACACATACAGCTATTAATTTGTTTAACAAATAGATTCACAGTTACATGTTCTGCAGGGGTTCCTTCCAACCAGCACTTTAAAAGCTTGGCAACAAGCAGGTGCTTGTGTAATTGTTGTGTGTATTTTGCAACACAAAACAGATTTCATGCTGCATCTATACTCAAACAGATTGTTTTTGGCTGATCTAATCTCTGCTCATACAGTATGAAATACTTTACTTAACTTCCACTTATTTGGGGCCACAACCACCTTTTTCAGATGGAGTCAAGTATCGGGTTGTATCTATTGCTAATTATGCTTCCTTGCCTCCTTGCTCCTCTGTTCATTAGGCAGCGAGACAGAAATCAATCAAGGATCTGATCATCATTTTGAAGAACATGGCCATTCCCTCAAATGGGATGGAGAGAAGAACATGAGCACAGTGACAGAAGGTCTCCTCAGAGAGAGGACACACAAGAGCATCCATCGCAGGAAGTCTTTTATTGCACCGACACATCCTGTCATTGTAAAACTATTAGCGGTTCGATTTTGCAGTTTGACTCTTGGCTGCATCTGATGAGATTTATATGGCAGGCTGCCCAAAACTAAAGGCCAGGGTCATTCCCACAGAGACTACAAGCTAAAGACCATGAGAGACATGGCTGATGGACCATATCTAAGAAACCTCTAAGAACATATAAGATACATACAGTACAGAAGATAGTCATTGTTGTGGCTGACTGAGTATAATCCCGAGAACTGTTATGTTGATATAACATGGAAAATGGTGAATGTTACCTTTTAAGGGCTTCCTGAATCCGATACATTCATGCAGATTGTGATCTCATCCTGTCCTGAAAGAAAAGTACTCGGTAGAGGTCAAAGTACAACATTCATTATAGAACTGCATATGAAAAATTAAAACCTATTGATCCTTATTGCTGACCCCTACCCCCCCACTCTCTCTCTCTCTCTCTCTCTCGCTCTCTCTCTCTCTCTCTCTCGCTCGCTCGCTCTCTCTCTGGGACTACACTTTGAAACCTCCAGGAGTCACCAGTCTGTGACCACAAAGTGACGCTTCATAAATCATAATATGTGATTTAATTAACTATCATCTCAAATCTGCTTTCCACAATCTTACTGTGAAAACAGCTTTGGAAAGAACAGGGACTATTATATTATGCTTTTTAAGTGCACAGCCTTCTGCATATAGTGTGAAATGTTTGCAAATTACAGGGAGAGTGGGTCCAGCCAGTGTGCTATCTTTCTTCATCTCACGCTCTCTCTCTCTTCTAGAGAAGATGGATGTTACTCCACCAGCTGCTTCCAAGAGGGTCGATGATGGTCGCTTAATACTTTAATCCACTGGCTAATGCTGATTCTCTTGAGATGAGAGGTTCTTGAGAATGATAAATACCAGCAGGCTTTTAGTTGATCATACTTTCTGTATTTGATTTAATAAAAATGTGTATTTTATTTTGTAATGATTTACTACCTACATGTTACTTGCTTATCCATAAATAGGTGTTATTTATTGCAGAGCTATCACGTTGGATTTTATCAGGTCATACATGTGTTCATGATAAGAAGTCCACTCTGTGTACTTAAAGCTGCTGATTTTTGTGTAAACTACCAGTTAAATACTATTTACATTGTTGTGCGTAAGTAAATATTCTACTCTGCACAATCAGTGCCTGACCTCTCCTTTTTGATTCGGTTATTTGACTTCTGCCACCTCTCTCTCTTTCCGTTTCATCCGTGTGTGTGTGTGTGTGCGTGTGCGTGTGCGTGCGTGCGTGTGTGTGTGTGTGTGTGTGCTGCCTAACAAAAAGCAG
>JAOVVB010036290.1:0-15349 GCA_028570985.1 Heterobranchus longifilis
AGAGCAAAATATACGTTTGGCTGATTTGGTTTTTTTTAATCCACAGAGGAGGAAGAAATCTGGAGCTGGAACAATCAGTCAGTTAATCAATTAGTCAACCAATGTCCTCGATTAAAGAAATTCTTAGTCGACTAACACAATTTTGTCGACAGATCTGTAGTTTCTCCACAAAGAATTGTGCAAAAGCACCACTTTAAATCTTGTGTTTAGCAGAGACGTGCTCAGATTTCTTGGAAATGAGTCATTCAGCGTGAAAAAAACATAAAAAATGACTCATCGACTTAAGAAATCTTAGTCGACTAAGACCAAAATTACTGATTAGTCAACTAATCGACTAAGAGGAGGCAGCCCTACAACAATGTGGGTGTACAATAAAAAAAAACATGATTTATGAAAAATATTTTGGAGATATCTTATCAAAATAACTAAACACCAGTTTGTTTGATATTCCCTGGATTGGACATTAAAAAAACATGACTAAGGAAAAATAAATAAAAACAGAGATATCAGTTTTTGCAAATTAACCCATGATTAGAGAAAGTTATAGATTAATCGATAATTGAATTAAATAGTTAATTGCAACCCTAAAGTCACTCAAATTGAAGTTGTGTGGATATCATGTATCATCAATACTTTTGAAAGCCACACCTCTGTAAGGTAAACTCTGTTTTTGTGAGATTTCCAACACTTTAAACAGACGCTTTGTCATTTCCCTCCGCTGTCTCGTCACTTAATTGCTTAACTGAGCTAAAAATGTATCCTTTGTTGCATGTGCAGAGTTTGTTTGTTTTTTCCAGGGCAAATGGAGGGTTTCTTGCCCCCCTGAGAGAGATAGAGAGAAAGAGAGAGAGAGAGAGAGAGAGAGAGAGAGAGAGAGAGAGAGAGAAGGGGGTCAGCTGGAGCTGCCAGACCACCTCTGACCCCGTCTGCCTCTGACGACCAAATACTCTGACAGGCAGCACGGTTATATCCTGCGGCCGTGAACGCCACACAGACGAGAAGAAGTCAGAGGGATGGATCAGAGAGGAGAGAAGACAGGCAGTCAGCATGTCTGATCCGTCTCAAACACAGACACTTATACGCCCAGAACTGAGCAACTTAATGGCGTCATCGTTGTCTCTGGGTGGTGGTAATTTTCTGTCTGGGCCAACAGCATTTATCTACATCTCAAAAACTCTCTACAGATAGAACAAATAACCCCCCACAGGTTGGGTACCAAACTTCGATGGCACCAACCAAATTGCTTCAGTACTATCAAGTAGCAAAAAATGTCTCATCATTTAATAACTAGTCTCGCGTAGCCGACGATGCATCTGCAAAAATAGTGTCGGTAGGGAATCGGTTTCGGTGGAACAACTTCACGAAAAATGATGTAAACTAGTGATGCACCGATTGTGAAATTCTGGGCTGATACTGATGTTTAGAATAACAATTTGACCAGTAGCCGATGCCGATACCTATGTTTTTTGGTTGTTGTTTATTTTATTTCATGCAACACAACAGATAAATATCCATCGGCCATCGGAGAACGTCATCTTATGTCATCGATACCGATGTTCGGCCGATAGACCGGTGCATCCCTAATGTCAACATATTATTTGTAGATCTTTACAATCATTCACTGAAAGAACAGAGCAGGCCTGCCTTACTGCACGATCCAAATCCTCAAAACGTGTCATTTTCAGCGTGTAGGTTGACAGCACGGAGGCTGTTTCCGATCTGTAGCGAAGGAACTTTGAGAAGAGGAAGACAGACTTCCTGTTTCCGGGCCGGGCAGATTTATAACAGCACTGTTTTTCCGGTAAGCCAAACTATTCAATACCAAACTTCAGTACCCAACAGTGACGGGCAAAACTGAACGAACTAATCTTTTAGAACGACTCTTTTTCGTGTACCGGGTCAGCCAGCCTGTCGAACCGTTTGAACGTACTACTGCTCATGAAACCCATTTCTCGCCCACTCTCTGCCGGTAACGTAGGATACTGCTCAGTGCTCACCGTGCTACAGTCGTGCAGTCGCTCAAAAAACACAGAACTTGTATACACAGTTTTTGTTTGTCCAACGTGCATGCATCAAAACTCAAAAGGTTTGAAAGGTCCGATACATTTACATGTATCAATACCGTTAAAAGAGTCGGTCTGCCCATATAGTACCCAAAGAGTAAATCTCAGTAGGGTCAGTGAGCCAATAAGCATGCAGCATGCTTGTACAAAGATCTAATAATGTTGGTGATTGGCTGTCATCCTGCAGGGAAAACACTACGTTCCACACAGAGACGGTGTGTGCAGTGGCGTTTCCAGACTTTTTTTGACCGGGGTGACCCAAGTGGGGCACTGACTTGCAGGTGCAGGTGCACACATGCGCGTTGGAATAACATTAATTTAACATTGCCATCTCCACAACTCATATCTATTTTAACCCCATTTGTTGTCTTTTTGTCTACAATGGAATGGCTACAATGGGGATTAACATTACTACAGTTGAGCTGATTGAATCCACAAGAGTCTCAGCTTTCCAGTCACACCCAGTGTATGTAATTCAAGACTGTTTAGGGACCCCAGTATGCAGAAATATCCAATTACACAATTTTAAAATAGGTTAAAATAACACATTTGTACTACATGGGAAAAACTGCAGGTTTTTGCCCCCAAACTGCATGGGATTAGCATAATCATGGCCATGTCTGAGGTGGTTCCCACGCCAAGATTTAGCCTAACTTTGCCTTCCCGACAAGCTAGCTGATTGGCCACCCCAGGTACCACGACCAACATTACTGTCTTACTGCAGAGTCCGTCATAAAGCTAAAGTGGAGACATTGGTATCATATGAAACCAGAAGATTTAAGGGCTCCATTGGTAGCATGTCATGCTAGCTTGTCTGTAAGGTTAGGCTACAAAAACTGTCATGGCCATTTTCAAAGGGGTCCCTTGACGTCTGACCTCAAGATATCTGAATGAAAATGGGTTCTATGGGTACCCACGAGTCTCGCCTTTCCAGACATGCTCACTTTATGATAGTCCCACGCATTCTTTTGCAAAAACCTGCAGTTTTTCTCACTGGGGTCCATTAACACTCTTGGGATTGCATAAATTGGGTATGAATGGGAAGCTGAGAGTCTTGTAGATTCAATGAGTTCAGTGAATTCAATTGTCTTCAAGTGTGATAATGTAAGTCCCCTATTGTAGTCACTGTAGACAAAAAGACAAAAAAAGCACTTATGGTGGGTCTCTAAGGGTTAAAACAGATATGAGTGGGCCACCTCTGTCAAAAAAGTCTGGAAAAGCCACTGGAACCAGTAAATGTTTGGTTTGTATTTTGCCAGATGAATGCCTTGAATTCATAATCAAATATAAAAACCCTTGTCCGTTAACTTTCTAATCGATTAATTGACTAATCTGCCATCCTCTCAGTACACATGACATTTGTCATCCTGAGTACAATCAACCAATGAAGCCATTAAAAGGATCTTTTGTGAGGTTCCTGCATCATTTTATTGTACCAACTCATAAAGCCTTCAGCTCCAGGCTATACAAGCTTTTATCCAAGAAAATTAACAATTATTCCTCATGCAGTCAGTGAGGGCAAGCAGTGTCTTGTACTGGCACCTGGTCAATCCAGACAATCATCAATGCATCCTGAGTGAATAAAAACTACTACAGGCCTATTTAGAATATTTCTATAAAGATTCAACGATAAATCGACTGTATGATTGAATTTCCTTCCCTAAAGAATCTCTGTGCGCTCCACATTGTGGTTTATTCTAACTTTATTAAACTGAAGAGATCTATTTTATCTTCTATGGAATCTCCATAATATTCCAGGTTAGTTTTGATACGCAGTTGCTTTTGTTATTTAAAGGAAATGTAACTATGATTCAGTCTCTAAAACAAACTTTCTTATTAACCCTTCTTCCAGACTAGTTTAGTTTGCACATATAAATCAAAACAATAATAAGAAACATGAAAAGAAAGAAGACAAAAAAAAGAAGCAATTAGATAATAATCTAATCAGGTGAGCTAAGAAGCCCATAGAGCTTGCATCACAACCTCATCCACTTTTTATGCATTTAAATTGCAATCTTAAAACTTAAAACGTATTTTTCATCTCCTCTGATGAATATCTTCCAAATGCAAAAAAAAAACTGTCTTTTAAAGTAAAGAAACCATGAAATCATGAGGCTACTCACCGGGGTTTTGTGGTGTTTAAACGCAGTTTGTTGGAGTCCCAAACCGCCGGTGGATCCTCGCGGAGGACCGTGCAGGGCGCAGCAGGACTGACAGCTGGTTTCTGTCCGGGAGCTCTGACTTCAAATTGCGTCTGAAAAGAGCTGCAGTGTCCTGGATATATGACGAGGGTTATCTGGCTGCAACCCTTTGTCTCTCTCCCTCTCTCTCTCTCTCTCTCTCTCTCTCTCTCTGTCTTGCGTCCAACAGGAGAGCGACCAGAAGAAGAAGAAGGAGAAGAAGAGGAGAAAGTGCTGTCGTCTGAACCTCCTCCGGGGCGTCATCAGCGCGCTTTTTAACCAGCAGCTCCTCCAGCACCAATTACAGCCCCTCCTGACAGAGATGGGCATCCTTTACGCGCAGTCTGTAATTTCAAACTGTAAAAATAACAGTTAATCAACGTGTTCCGTTTGTTGTAAGGTCTCCATATGCATATATCCTCCATGTGGTTTTATTCCCACTGTGCTACATGTCATTAAAATGTACAGTGTATGTAATACCAGGGTAACCTTCCAAAGTCTTCTCTCTTGAAAGTTTAATGCAAAAGGAAGGTTTTGGTTTTTTTTAGCTGAAAATGAGCCCCAAATGTTATTTTGTCAAAAAAAGAAGTTCACTGTTTAGTAGAACTCAGTATCATGATTTAACCCTGTGGTTCCCAAACTGGGGGTTGGGACCCCTAGGGGGGCCTGGAGTGATAACAGGGGGGGCGAGGCTAATTATAAATAAATGATGCATGGTTCTGCTGCACTGGTAGCAAAGCATGTGACAGAACTGCCAGGTAAACGTAAAGCAGACGTTGGATCCACACCAAAGGTGACAAAGTACCAAAACAAAGACAAGAAGATATGACGAGGCATAAAAAATTGGCACACTGAAGTTGCAGTTCTGTAGGAAATGTTGCAAATAAATTCAATAGAAGTTTGCAAGCAAAGGATGTGTCTAAGAGCCAGTTTGTATATCCGGTTTCTCATTTTGAATGACAAATACAGACGACCGCCGCCTGCTGTTATGGAGAGGCACAGAACGATGGCCGTTGGCTGTAATTGTGCGGTGCATTCAGGTGCAACTTTGTTTGGCCCGACGGAGGCTGACGCTGACAGTTGTGGCCTTCGTCACCACTAGTTCTTCGGTGTCGGGTTGGTGTGCTCCGGCTCGAAGAGTGGGGTTATGTGGGTGCACTGTGAGGGGGCTTGAAAATATTTTTATCCACAAAAGGCTGGCTTTGCAAAAGAGGTTTGGGAACCACTCCCTCGTTGTTTACTGCTGTATGTGTACAAACAAAAGTTTACAGCTCTGAGGCTGGTGAAAAATACATTCGTTTTGCAGGCACTGGTGGACTCAGATGTCCCCCTCGTGCCCCTTTTCCACCGACCATTCCAGTTCGCGCGCCGTTCTGAGAATTTCGGCCAAAAATAAATTGGTTTGGAAGCCAAATAGTTGGAACCAGCTGAAAACAAAAAATAGCAGGTTTTCCTTGACCTGAAGTGTGAACCTTAGTGGGCGTGTCGTATTCTACACGGTGGAAAGAGATGATATTCTTCTACGTCTTGTTATCATTAATACTTAGTCCGTGTTTGTTTTTTGGATAAAAACAAATATCTGTAATAACTGAACAAAAGCTTGCAGGTAATCAATGCGATCCGCCGTCTTGCTACTACTGTCCGTTGTGCAACGCCCTCCGTGGATGTAGCTCATGTAAAAAGTAGACCCTTGCCTTTGACATAAACTGGACTTGCACATTTGATGAAGGTGACAAAACAATGTTAAGTATGTTTTAGAGCTGTAAAAGAGGATCCACAGTCTCCACAACCAGAACATTTGGGTTAAAAACAAATCAATCCCTGAAGTTGATCTTTCATTTTGTGTTCTCAATAATTCAAAAGACTGATCTAAATTACACAAAGGCTCTTAGAAGAATATGACAATCTAATTGCTGTATAATCCTGAATATGTTAAAATTGCACAAGAATACCATAGACAAGTCATTATTTTGGGGTTTTAAAGAGGAAACCGCCACGGCCACTATGAAAGCTGTGTTTAAACACAGCTTTGACATTTTACCCCTCCCCTCTTCTTTTGGGGGTGAGGTTTTTCTAAACATCCATACTTCTAAAAACAAACTGCTGAAATTGTGCCGAGTTATGGTGTTGTGGGCTTGTGTAAAAAACACGTCTTGGGTGAAATGTGTACTTGTCTTGAGTTAACTTTCTACTGTGTCATTCATTCAGAAAATGGTGAGAAGCAGCTCGAGCGCCACAGTGGCTCCAAGATTTTCTTTCTAGCCTATACATGTGAAAAAAACCCAAAGAAAACAGTTTTAACGCCAATTGTGCCACCAAAACCCATTCAAGCCACATGTTTGTTTATCTGGTTACACTGGAGGATATTTTTTGATGTTTAGGGCAGACTGAATGACTCAGTCACTATAAATGTTTAAAATCACGTCACAGGTAACTATACACTTTCTAAAGAGACGAAAGTTCAAACCAAAATGCAAACTACTCAGCCTTATGTGAGTCAAAACACCACTTAAGTTCAATGGACCATCAAACACAAATTCAGTTACCTCCTAAAGTCCTAACTATTTATAGACCCAAACAGCTTATAATGTCAGTCCAGTTTCTGCAAACAGCCTATGCAGCATAATCTAAGTGGTTTGTAGCACTGTACAATATTTATGCCACATTATACTTTCTGTACAGTGCACAGGGATGCTTTCATTACCAGTATGAGGTAGAGAAAGTACACTGTAAAATACACTGTTACAGGCACTGTTCAGTAAAATCCCCTAAGCCTAAGTAGTATTAGTAAAAACGTATTGAAAGTATCCGAAGTAAAACTACTTTCCACCACAGGTATAAGGAGAAGTTAGGAGATAATATGGTAAATAAATGTAAAGAAAATGTAATGCTTCTCGGACCTGAAAAAATAATGAATCCGCGTAAAAAGATAGAACTAACTAAGCCTGATTTGTGTGTTTGATGGTGAACTACAGGTGAGATTGTTTTGTCAAGTGCTGTTTCCCAAGGTCGAGAATAAACTTTGGACCCTGAACTTTTAAGCCAAAATGGATAAGTAAAGTGTAATGTAAGAGTGTAGTTGATGTCTAATTCAGTGACATACCTGTGATGGATGTTGGCCAAATCATAATCCAGAGGACTTTCTGCTTCTTGTCCAGCCACCCTTACCCTGAACACACACTTTCTACACAAATATTCACACTTGAATGCTAAAAGAGATACAGTATGTATGTAAAACCATAACTTGCCATCTTCAATTTAAAAAATATATATAATAAGCAAGCTTTAGTGGTGGTGGTGTAGGCTATTACGTTACCTTTGGACAAAGCCAGGCTAGCTATTTCCATTAGGCTAAAGTAAGCTAACTGACTGCTAGTTGTTTACCTGTTTCCATTAGGCTAAAGTAAGCTAACTGACTGCTAGCTGTTTACCTGTTTCCATTAGGCTAAAGTAAGCTAACTGACTGCTAGCTGTTTACCTGTTTCCATGAGGCTAAAATAAGCTATCTACCTGCTAGCTGTTTCCATGTTTCCATTAGGCTGAAGGTATGGTGGCTGACAAGGGCAAACTACAACGGCCCAAAACATTTCCATTAGGAAAAATGTGCTGCAGCTTCAGAAAAATTAAATAAACGTCCATAACAAATGCAACACAAACGTGCTGCAAGTGAAAAAAAAAAAAAAAAAACGTTTGCAGCGTTTTTGCATATGAATCGTTTTTCTGTTGCATTTTTTTCAGGGTTTGTGTGTTTTTGTCTTAGTATTGTGTTTGCTGTTAATGTAGGCATATTTGTTTTGGCTTGCTGCAGCATGTTTTTTCATTTGCAGCATATTTCCGTTGTATTTGTTTTGGATTTTCATGTGTGCTTTTGAATTGGCATAACTTCTGAAGCTGCAGCACGTTTCTCCTAATGGAAATGTTTTGGGCCATAGTAGCACATTTGCCCTGATCAGCCACTGTATAAACTATGTAATCTAAAACTGTTAGCTGTAGCTTCATATTCATCTTACAGATGATACAAGAGTGGTGTCAATCTTTTCATCCAACTCTCGACAAGGAATAATATAATATGTTGAGTTATTACTTTAACTTTTAGTTCGGTCTTTTTATTTTTATGAATATTAAGTTAATAATTTTTGTTAAAAAATGTAAGCCTGCATATTTAAAAAGCCATTCAAGGGGATTCAGATTCAATAAACACATTTAATAGGCTCATGGATTCAGGTTCAATAAACATCAAACCGTAACCTTAGTCTTTAGTCTTCAAGTTGTACATGAGGATTTGCAGGATTTAAACTTTATTGGAGTACATAATGTCCTGCGACCGAGTGGAGGGAGGCACCTTGAAGTCTCACACCTCACAAGGTTGAGGGTAGGAAGGGATAATCAGGTATTTTTAGCACGTTGACTCTACAAACACCAAAAATAGGTGACCACCCACTTCTCCTGGGCAACGAACGAACCAAAAATAACATTATCAAATAAAATCTTTACAGTGGCAGTGCAGCCTGGCTTCCAGGCATGCTGTTGTTTTAATTATAGAAATCTAATGAGTACAATGCCATAGGCACAATCTTTGCCCACTGCTCAAACACCCCACTTTCAACCAGAGTGCACATTTTCCACATCCACATTTCGGAAAGACCTCCAGTTTTGATTCCTGGTCATTAAGTCTAGCCATGGCTTTAAAAGGAGCCCTAAGCCACAGGATTTGGGTTAACATGCAAATTACTAAGCTTTACATCCATCCCCCTCCAGACCTAAAATGTATGCAGACAGAAAAAAAACACACTATCTATATGTTAAAGAAAACAGCTGTGCCCAGTTTAGCCTTCATGCCCACCCAGCATTTAGAAATCTTCTGCAACAAGCTGTTTTTTCCATCTGCCTTGTCCAGTCTTGTTTTCCTCCTGGACTCTGCCATCAGTCACATCCACCTACAGCGTTTTAGAGCTGCCGGCTGAGCTTCTGCGCCTGCCTCTCCTTTGCATTAAAGGCATATTTTGTGTCCTGTAGCTGTTCTATAATCTCCTTGGCCTCCTTCATCTCCACGGCGAGCTGGCTGTACTTCTCCACCAGCTCCTGGTTCTCTCTCCGGAGCTCCACCACCAGCTGGCTCAGCTCCTCGCTCTGCTTCCCGCAGTGCACCTTCAGCTGCTCCATCTCTGAGAGCGTCTCCTCCATGCGCTTCACCAGGCTCTCCAGCTTGTCCTTAGACATCTCGGGAATGTTTTTATTCGCCTTTACAGGGTTTTTTCTTCTTTGTGTCCCGAGCTTTAGCTCCTTTCTCCTGCGCTGTTGAGTGTCTGTACTTGTTGCCAGCGATGATTGAAGTCTAATCCTCAATTCCTTGTGTCTCACATGGAGGAGACATCCCCCTCTGCACGGTAATCCCCTTAGCAGAGCTATCCTGGGAAACCTCTAATGCACATACGTGTGACACACAGCCACAACGTCTCCTACTTAAGTCCACTCCATACAGAGGATGACAGTGATTGACACGTTACCTCAGTTCACTCTGTAGTCTCATCCACAAGCTTAAAGGCCGACTCCATTAGTTTGGAGGTTTTAAACATCAAGCATTCACATTTTGGTCGAGATATCTATGTTATAGCGTCTGAGGAATGCTGTTTTTCCCGAAGCCCTACCATGTGACCTGACATAGGTTTCTGCATGATGATGTTGCTACAAATAAGCAGACAGGAGCATACCTGCTAACACCCCCATTTTTCCCGGGTTTCTCCTGTATTTCAAGACCATCTCCAAGCACCCTCCCGTTTTGTTGTTTCTCCCGGGAAACTCACATAATTTGCATGTCCCTCAAACTTCATTATGAATCCTCATACTCAGATCCATAAGTTTGTCTGATGTCTCCCACATTCTCAGATTCTCTATGAAACACAATCTACACAAACAATCCACACACTATAAACAATTGCAACCCATCTGTCACCGCAACCTGGCAACCCACAACACGATTCAAGAGGCGTGTGTGCACATGCCCTCAATATCGACCTTCACCCTCCCCGACAAAAACTTAGAAACCTAAATGTTGGCAGGTGTGCAGGAGTAACTCGACCGGTATGGTACCTAAGCAATGTACTTCTCGGATATATATTATATCTAATGTATATTATATACAGTCTGTTTTGGATGCAAAAGTCACACAATTACACAAACTAACTAAACAGAGCAGCAGAAGATCAGCAACTCCAATTTTGTGCGATGCAAAATGACTGTTAAAGTCAATGGAGTCTGGTGGCTTTGATGAGACTTATATGTACTGCTGTGGACAGGGCTGCAGCAAAACAGATTTTAGCCACCTAAAAAAAGGACCACCTAAGAAAAATCATTATCATTTAAAGAATACACTATATTTAGAATATTTTCACCGTGTTACCTTACCGTCAAACAGCCCTTTAACAACAGGGAACTGAAGCCGTGATATCGCTCTCGTCAAAGCCACCAGACTCCATTGACAAAAACAGTAATTTTGCCTCTGAGTTGCTGGTCTGCTGCTGCTGCGATCATTTGTGTTATTGAGTTACTTTCAGAATGGAACTAACGTGGCGTCCGCAGCAGTACACTGCTGGTAATCTACGTCACTGCTTTTTTGCTAAGGATGAGTGGGCATTTCTATTTGAAAACCCTGGAAAAGAAATGTGATATTTTACCATCTACAAGGAAACAGAAGATAGAGTCAGATTTCTGTCCATGGGGATTCTTCATCATTGAGTCTTGAAGAAGGGTTCATCTTTTCTGGGAAAGCAGCCCAAACTGTTTCAAGTGCCCGGTGTAACCTGATCTGAACAGAACAGGTGTCCGGAGTCGATGCAGGAGAAGCCGTATGGAATTAACTCTGTAGTCGTTCACCAGCCGAGCCACAGGGCTCTCATGCCAGAATGAGGCCTCGGCGAGGGCTCGTTAGGTAAGTCACAGTATGAGGCTAAACATTCTGGGTAAACTGCCATACTGTGCCACTGTCCCGGCCAGCGAGGCCAAACGGTCCCCATGGTGACACAGCTAATGCGTCCAGTGCGCCGCCAGGCAGCGCGCCAACAGCGCCCGTCGGCCAGTTGGCACCGGGGGACGGCGAGCGCGGGATACCATGGTGCATCAGCACGCTGAGGAATTTCCACAATGTTCCCACCGTCTGCAGAGATGCTTTGCGTCAATTTCCCGGGAGGGTTTGCTCACTGGGAGGCAGATGATGCAGGAGAGACAACAGCATTTTGTAACCGTGTTGAAGTTCAAGGGGTGTCACCCCCTGACCTTTGACCTCTGTGTGCAGGGGGCAAATAAAGAGAAATTAGTAGTTTTACAGTGTAAATATCGCATCATACAGCTTAAAGTTTGGTGTTCATCAACTATGCAGTGGTGGAATGCAACTAAATGCATTTACTCAACTTACTGTACTTAAGTCAGGGTTCCCACACCTTCTTAAACATCAAATTCAAGGAATTTTCAAGGATTTTCCAGGCCCAATTCCATCAAATTCAAGGACCCAGCATGGCATAGTTTGAGACGGCGAGAGAGGCCGAAATATAATATAATATAATATTAGTATAGGTCAAGCAGCTCCAAAAGCACAGGATCCTACACTTCCCATAATGCAACTCTAAAAACATCTTTTCATAAGACCCTCCGTTCCTGACAAACACCCACATCTTTCAATCTCTACACCACAAGTTTGTAACGCAGACTTTCTGTTAGAAGTTTGTCTGTAAGACTGTCATCAGGGGTATTTTCTCCGACTCGCAGAAGACATTATACAACGTATGTTTTTAACAGGAGCAGAGACTCCATATGGCTGAAAAGACAAATATGCAGACACTCAAACTTCAAAAGCATAAAAAAAGAAAAGATGTCACAGTACAGGACACAATGAAAAGTTTGATATTGATGTATTTTTGATAGTTTTCATTGTGTATTTCTTGAATTGTTAATTGTTGTGATATTGGTATATACAGTATATGGCTGTAGTGACTATTTTTAAACATTTTTAAACTGATACATTTGTGGATTGTACAGGCGATGCTGATTTCCAGCAGCCTTTGTACCTACATGTGATGTCCGCAAGTGTTAACAAGGGGTTAAATGCACTCTCCTAGTACCGACACACCCATATCTGGTAAAGCACAAAAACAGCAAAAGCACCAGCACAGTCACCACTTTGCATCGAAGATAAAGCCAAAAATAAAACCAAACTATGATTTCACAGATTACTACTTTAAGTGCTATAATGGCTGCACAGGCTGAGAAAAAAAATACAAATTACAGTCTTGAGAATCTGTGTGTGAGAGTCAATTTAAAAACAACAAAAATAGCATTTTAAAGTTTAATTATTTATTAAAAAACAAAATCTGAATTGAATAACCTTGCATAACACACATATGCATGTGAAGGACAGAAAAAAGCCAGTCACCCAACATATTCCCTCAAAACAAAAAGAGGAGGGAAAAAAAAAAAGGTTCAGAACAAATATCACTATATTGTTCCCTCTTGGTTTCTTCACCGCAAGTGTGAAACTCGAGTGCAACAACAAAAGAGCAATCAGTGCAGCTCGTCCTCCTCCATCAGTCTGCATTGTCTCGTATACGAGAAGCCACAGAGTTTGACTTCATACACATTATTATTTTTTACCTTGATTTAAGCTTTTTTTTGGTTTGTTTTTAAAATTTGATTAAAATTAGACAATTAAGCAAATAATGCAAGATAACTGGAGGTTACGTTTTCCAAAAAATGTTCACAAATTGAAGTATCAAATCAAACTAGATCTACAACCAGCCCAGTCGCCAGAATAAAATGTTGGCACGTTTCTGCAAACCACGGATACGTTGAATCTCTAGGTTTCATACGTATCATATCGACATTTCTAAAGTGACGTAGTTTAGATATCAGGAGGGGGGGGGGAACGGTGGATGGCGGGAAAGCTAGGCGAGACGGCTGCCGCCTGCTAAGCAGCAGACCACTGTTTGAGAACAATAAAACCGGGTGTTTTTAACGAGAGGTCGGGACTAACGAGTTGTTAACTTAACCGTTGATTTTTGTTATTTACGATTACATAACGTAATTTACGCAAGTAATGCTTTTTCCTAAAGCCATCTGCCTAAACTTAAGTTTTGTTTGAATTCAGAAAACTGCGACCATAACCGTCATAGTTTGACATAAGTGGCGTCAGGGGCCCTGAAGGCTCAGGAGCTATTTATACACTTTCCCATGAGATCACGTTCATATCCGCCATATCAAACGCACAAATGATTTGCAGAATCGTACAATGCCGACGTTTATTCTGGAGATTTGGTTTGCGTGTTTTTTTTCCTCAAAACACGCAGAGAATTTAATTAGTTTTCCCAGATGTTTCTGATCTGTGCAGGAGCCCCGTTAACATTTACCCTCGTGTTTCAAAAAAGTACAAAGTTTCTCTTCTGCATATCTTGAAAAAAAAACACAACAGTATCTGTGTATAGTGGAAATAACTGTAGTATTTGATGTAGCATAGTTCCAGACAGCACCAGGCGAGCATCATGAGGGCAGCTATAGCCTAAAGGTTCAGAGTTCGTGACCGGATGATCACAGGTTACAATCCCTGGACAGGTTGGAAAAAAAAACTAATTAAATCTCAGTCGGGGAAGAGAATGAGAAGCACATTTCTGTCCCACAATAACAACAGCAACAACAACAACTACTACTACTACTACTGAAATGCCCTTGAGCAAGGCACTGAACCTCCGACTGCTCCAGCAGAACTGCTCAGTGGCTGACAGTACGTGACCCACAGCACGTGACCCACAGCACGTGACCGACACGTCTCCGGTGTGAGCGTCAGTGTGTGTGTGAGCTTTCCTCCCTCTGCAGGCTGAGACTTCAAATGTGATTTAACGTCAAAAATTAAGGGCAGGAAACACGAGTCAGTGTCACACAATTATACTACTAGAGACAATAAATTCTTCCACTTTGTCCAGTGAATAAGATTCACGTGCTCAAAACGGCCGGGATTATACTTTTTCCGCGAGTGCGCGCGCGACGTATTTGTCGTCGTCAGCGGGTGTGCGCGCGGGCGCTGTACGGACATCCGCGTACCTCCACGTTTTTTGCGGTCGCAATGCTACTGCGCTGGAAAAGCCAAAATGGACGCTGTATGAAGAGATCCGTCACGACTCGCATCAAGGGTTGCAACGGTGTGCGATTTTCACGGCGGGATAACCACCTCACAAAATATCACGGTTTCACAGTATCATGGTATTACACAATTATTGGTCACTTTATTATGATTTAAACCACTTTTTTCAATGGAAGTATGTGTAAAAAGTCTCCCTTTTGAAAAATAAATAAAAATATTTTTTTTCCAATACCGCAGATAAGAAAATGTACACGGTATCATAACCGTCAGTTTTCATACCACGGCATACCGTGAAACCGGTATATTGCTGCAACCGCATCTCTACAATTCATCGTTCAAACAATATAAAGACAATCAAATGTGCAACAATTCACAAACGCCGATCTACTGCGCAGCTGTGGGACGCATCCTCCAAGCGGACTCCAGAAACAGAATATAACAGAAGTACTTGTCCGTGTCCTTGGGAATATAATCTGACCTTAAATCTTTTCGCGGTGCGAGTCGCTCCGGCTTCAGAGCTTTTGGTTCTCGTGTGTCTAAAGTGGGGAAACAGAACACGTCGTAACCATTCTTAACAGCGGTGAGGAAAGCACGTCTGGTGACTGACAGCTCGTACACAATCAAACTACACATTTACCAATCTATTATCAATATCGTCAGAGTGTCCGTTAGTTTGATGAAGGCTTTTTTTAATCGTGGTGTTTAGTTTGGGGGGGCGGTGGTGGTGGCAGCGACTCTGAAGAAGTCGTGAAAATGAAGATGTTTGAAAGTCTTTGAAGGGAGATTTAATGAAATGATCTCCCTTCGTTAAACAGCTACCACCAAGGTGTCCCTGAGCAAGGCACCTGCTGTAAAGCCCCGGGTGTGGAGGACCGTGGTCGTGCTGGGAAGCTCCCAGATATGATGGATGTGCAGCAGGGCGCCGCCGCTGCTGCTGCTGCTGCTGAGAGGAATCTCTTGTGAAAGCTTCCCTGGATAAATAA
>JAOVVB010036333.1:0-15347 GCA_028570985.1 Heterobranchus longifilis
TTTAAGTGTGACAAACATGCAAAAGAATAAGAAATCAGGAAGGGGGCAAATAGTTTTTCACACCACTGTATATATAATAGCATGCATATTTATACATTTGGAATCTGCATCTACATTTTCATGTATAGAATTAGTTTCAGCTGAAACTCATGATCAATGGTTTAGGTTAGTGTTAATTAGTTTCAGCCAAATCATTAAAACTAACAATAGACTATGGCACTCTCTTGAGAGGGGATTGGAAGGTGTTATTCATTTATTTATTCTCTACAAGGGCACTAACTGCACAGACCAAACTGTTATCTTCTTGACAGAAGATCCCTCCTCACTGGAATCACCCAAGGTGAGCCGTCGAGGAGAGATATTAGATCCAAGAACCACAGTCTGGTCGGCCACTGGGGCGCTATCAATAAAAGGACTCCCAGGAGCAGAGCTATCGGAGGAAACGCATCCAGACCCAGGGGGGCTGGGGGAGAGTAGTAAAGAGGACATTGTGCTGTTTCTTGCGAGGCAAAGATTTGCCTGACTACTTTGGGGTGGAGTTTCCATTCCCCTTGTGTCACAGCTTCTCTGGACAGCAAGTCTGCTTCACATTCATATGCCCTGGAATATAAATCGCCCTGAGGGCCAGGAACTTGTCCTGTGCCCAAAGCAGAACCTGGTGCGCTAGCTTGTTCAAGTGGTGCAAGCGAAGTCCGCCCTGGTGATTTTATGTACGAGTCTACCGTAGTCCCTTAGTACCGTTGTCTACCCGTACTAAAACATGGTAGCCTCTCAACTGCTGGAAAGGGCCAGAAATAAAGCCATCATTTGAGGCAATTGATGTGCCACGCAAGAAGATGACCTCTCCCGCTTCCTTGGGCTGGACGGTGAGGGAAGTGTCTGTCGTTAGCGTCCTGCGACGACAAGACGCACCTAGAGTGGGACCCAAAACCAGGGTCTGAACCACATAGAAAGGGTAAGAAACCCCTGGCGCGTAACCCCTATTTGCTTCCGGGCATTAGCCCTTGAGTGAAATCCCCTGGCTCTTAGCCACAACTGAAACAATCTCATGTGCAGAAGCCCCAAAGGTATCACCGTGGACACAGCTGCCATGAGACCTAAAGATCTCTGAAAGTGATAAACAGTCACCTTCTGGCCTAGCTTGATTTCCTTCAGGGTGTTGAGAATGGATTCGACACGCGCGGGAGACAGCTGTGCCCGCATTGCGATCGAATCCTGTGTGACACCCAGATATGTTGTGTTCTGAGCAGGAAAGTGAACACTTTTCATGGCATTGAGTCTTAATCCTAAAGAGTCGAGATGAGCTAGGATGACATCATCCCGATGTCGAAGCGCTAGCTCCTGAGACTGAGCCAGAATCAGCCAGTCGTCTATGTAATTCAAAACACAGGTGCCCTGGAGTCATAAAGGAGCCAGGACTGCATCCATGCATTTTGTATATGTGCGGGTGACAGAGCTAGGCCAAATGGAAGGACCGGATACTGGTAAGCTTCATCCCTGAAAGCGAGCCTCAGGATCTTCCTGTGTTGTGGCAATATTTGTATAGGAAAATATGCGTCCTTCAGGTCGATTGTCACAAACCAATCCTCTGGTTGGATTTGGGAAAGAATCATTTTGACAGTCAACATTTTGAACCTGTATTTTCTGAGGTAGCGGTTCAGCCCGCAAAGATCTAAAATTGGACGCAGCCCCCCCCCTTTCTTGGGAAGCAAGAAATACCGACTGTAGTAGCCTGACTCTCTGTCTGGTAGGGGAACATGTTCTATGGCCCCTTTGCCCAGCAAAATCTGCAAGTCCAGAGTGCGCCCTTTCCGGTTTTACGGAAGTGGAGACCATGCCGTTGAAACGTGGAGGGCGATGTGCAAACTGAATCCTGTAGCCTCTCTCTACAGTCCCCAGTACCCAAGGTGATATGCCTGGCAGTAGCTTCCACGCTGCCAGCTTCTCTGAAAGGGGCACAAGTTTTGGCGCTTCGGCTATATGGTGGGGTGTTAGATGTTCGGCATCCTGAAACATGGCAGGAAGTGACCGAACAACTAACATCTCATTGGAGACCTGGCACCCCCAGGAGGCCGGTGTTCAGGGTCCGCCACCACTGGTGTTTCGGGGGAACACCGGCCTCCTGGGGGTGCCAGGGAGAAGACTTTATTCTCAGAAGGAATTCTACGTGCCCCACACCCCAGGGGGAGCCACCCCCCACGGTCCTGGGCGCATGACCTTCAGGACTTCTTCTTTGAGAAGATGACAGTGTGCAGGTCCAGCCTCTTTGAGGCGGATTGAGAAGAGCCGCGAGCCCCACCCTAGTCTTTACGAGGGGGTGCCCGGCTCGTCACACTTTCCTCCTGCGCTTCACGCCTCGCGAGAGCCAGACCTGGTCGGGACTGGATGGCCGATAGTCCCGACTCTTGAGCATGGCGATGAAGAAACTTCCCAAAGGCCTGTTCATATAATTTTCATAAAAAATGATAAAAAAGCCTCCCGAAACCTAGTGGTGATGGAATTAACAGCGTCGCCAAACAGGCCAGAAGGCGAGATGGGGGCATCAAGGAGGAACGTACAATCCTTATCCTTGATGCCCGTGAGGTTTAGCCACAGATGTCTCTCCGTGGACACCATGGCAGCCATAGAGCGGCCGATAGCATTGCCGTCTGCTTGGTTGCACGGAGAGACAGATCAGTGGCTCGGCGTAGCTCTACGAACGCCCTATCATCAATAGCTCCGCCAGTGCTCAAGTCTTTCAGCAGGTCAGCCTGGTAAGCCTGCAAAGCCGCCATGGTCTGCCTGACCCGCTGCCTGAAAAGCTTTCCCCACCAGGGAATATGTCAGTCTACACGGCTTGGTGGGGAGTGTGGGCTTTTTCAGGTAGGATGATGTCCCAGGAGTGAGACAGCCCCCAAGCATCTTTTCTATCTGGGGCATCAGCATATAATCCCGTGCCTTCACATCAACAATATTTGAATAAATCGAAGTCGATGGCACGAAAACACGGGATGAATAAGGCTTATTCCATGAACGAGTTAACTCGTCATGGAGATCGCCAAAGAAGGGACGCCCCGGCCACCCAACAGAAACCTGTTGTCTAATTTCGAGCGCTTGGGGGCTTCTGTGGCCAGTCGATGTGCAGCCGCGCACGTTACTACCTTCAGTAACTCCTCATACGCTCTGTCATCATTAGAGGAGCGCTCTGAGGTGGCTATTTCCATCTCCGCGGAAGCGAGAGAGGAAGTCTCTTCTGCCCATTCGCAAGAAGCGCCAGGGCGTGCTTGAGAAGTGGACGGAAAAACTTCCTGATCGGCGAGAGCGCGAAAAAAAGGGGGAATTATGTCTCGTGCGCATCTGCCAGATCTGCACGTGAACCCCAGGAATGCGCTGTGGCTTGCAGTTTCTCTTTAAAGAAGGCGAGCCGTGCGTGAAGCACCTCAATAGGGAGGAGATCACAGTGCTCACACTCTCCCTGAAGACCGAGGAGAGCGTGCTTTCCCCCCAAACACTCAAAACAAAAAGTGTGGAGATCGCCTTCCAAAAGAGATCTATCACACGGAGGCACGCATCTCCTGTCAAACTCCGCCATATCGGTGAGTTAATACTTTTAAACTCGCTTGCACACACACATGCAAACACAATGCAATCCTGAAGACAAAAAGATCTGAGGATGTTTCCGGTTCACTCCTATTTATAACCTGTTGGTGCACCTCATCATATGACGACACCTGACCAAGGTTATACAGGTCAAAATTTGGCATGTTTGATACACATATGCTTTACTACCGGTAGAACAAAGAGATGTTTCCATAGCGTTTTCACGCAGCATCAAGTGTAGCCTTTGAAAGGGAACTGATGATTGAAGAGTGTGACTGCTTGGACAGAGAGAAATGAAAGAGAATTGTGAAGAGCTTAAATGTGCTGCTGTGGAAATAATTCAGGCTGTGCACCTGAATGACCCTGACGTCAGCCCAGAGGACTACTGTATGTACTGTAGAAGTGCTAAAAAGTGCTTTTAGAACTCCTGAGTCTGGTGATGATTTGTACTTTGATTTTCTGAGTTTACACCAACAATCCAATGAAAAGCTGCCAGTCTTCTTGAGGAGACTAAAATACCTACTAACTAAAGTTGTGCAAAATAGAGGTTTTCCCCAGCCACAGAGCAGATCATGCCAGGATTGACCAGCTCATAAGAGGTGTTACAGAACCTGATATGATGATATAACATCTGAGGCACAAGCTTCCCACCTTCCTAACTCTGCTAAATGAGATACAGGAAGAGGAAGAGTATGAGATGGCATGATGCAAGCTAAGCACAACAGTAAGACAGGTAAGGGTTAATGACGGACCAAAGCTTAAAGAAACAGAGGTTCAAGAATTAAAGGCAGCAATTAAAGATTTGTGCTCCCAGCTATCTGCGCTAACCAGAAATCAGCAAGACAAATGCACAGATCTTAAAGCTAAACTGACTAAGCTATGTACTGACATTGAAAGAGAAAGTAAGGTACATAAGTTCAACAGTTACAACAACAATTAACTGTGATGTCAGTGTTTCACAGTTCAGTACTGTGAGAACCTTGAAAGAATTAATTGAGAAATAAAAAAAGCAAAAAACCCACATGCTGTAAAACACGTCTGCTGTGGAGATATGGAGAGGAGGGCCATATTGCCACCAACTGTACTGCAATGATTCTGCTAAATGTATATAGAAATTACTCTTAGCAAAAGTAAAGGGAAAAAGAGTGCAACAAAAAATGCCAAAAAAAAAAAGGCTCAATCAAAGTGTAGTCCACACCCCTCAAACTGGTGACCTTCCTCGACTGATAGGCCCCTCCATGATAGCTGATATAATAATTGAGGGACAATGCTGCAGAGCCCTTATTGACAGTGGCTCCAGAGTCATGATCGTATTTGAGAACTGCTATACATGCCATCTCTTCCATATGCCAGTCCAGCCCATCACGAATTTGTCTATATGGGGTTTAAGTGGCTCCAATAACCCATACAATGGACATGTGGCAGTTGAGTTTCCTGCCAAGTTCAACAGTGCTCTGCTTCCGGCATCTCGGGACTTCACCTACTGTACGTCATCAGCCAGTCCCTATCGCATCATTGGGGATTCCACGTTTATCCACGTTCAGCCGCTTTCAGTTCCTCACGGACTATTGTTTCACATCACTCTGGACTTTGTTACAGGACTCCCAGACTCCAATGGCAATACTTGCAACACTATTCACCTATGTAAGCTCCCCTCGGCCAAGGAAATGGCAGATTTGCTCATCCTCCATGTATTTCACGTTTATCTCATTCCTGTGGATATTGTCTCCAACCACAGACCGCAATTCTTTGCCCAATTCTGGGCATTTTGTAAACTCATTGGTGCTACTCCCAGTCTCACCTCTGGTTATCACCATCAGACCAATGGCCAGAATGAAAGAGCCAATCAGGACCTTGAGACAGCCATTTGGTGAATGACCTTTCAGGACCCACACTTCTGGAGCTGGATATTAACGCGGACAACTGTATGAGAAATCTCGTGTTCGTTTTATTTCTCTTTCTAGGCTCGACGTGAGCTCTTTGAAAAGTGAAGGGTGCACACTTATACAGACACATGTGCTAGGGAGGTTATGGGGATGCAGGTTCTGCCTTTCCATGATGGCCTCCGGTGCTTTGCTTTTTTTCGGCACGATCCGGGTCTGAAGAAAGAGAGTCTAGACATCAGTTGCATCCTACTCACCGTGCGCTTCGGCTGCAAGCCTTTTATAGTGAGCCGCCGACTGCGGGAGGGTAGGTAGAGACATGTAGAGTGTTGGCTCTAAGCCCGCCGTTACAGTTACTAACATCCCTTATTAACATCCCAAGAGGAGGAGGTAGCAGTTCCCAGTAAAAGAACCTGGCTGAGGGCAAGAGCTAGACATCTCATTAACACAATCTCCCATAAGATATCTCCTAAATACATTGGGCCCTCCACTATCTCCTAAATTATTAATCCACAGCCAGGCTACTCTTGCCATCCACAATGTAACGTGTCAACTCTTCAAACCTTCCAGATGGTTGAGTTTAATCTCTTCCATGACATTGAATCACCCTCTGTTTTTCCCTGACAAACTGTCATTAAAGTAAAAGGTGCTACTTTGAATAACTGACCATATGAAACATATTCTTGGTTATTTAACACATTTGTTGACTATATAATTCCATATTTGTGATTCCAACATAACATCAATGTCTTAATACTGAAGATACTGCTTACAAGAACAACTCGAATAAGGTGTGTCCAAACCTAACATGGGCATATTAAAAAATATTAGGATTCATTGGGCTCAAAATGTAAAATAGTGATTCATAAGCATAAGACATAATTTTCACACATGGATTGGCTACCACACATTCCAGACCTTAACTTAAAATCTTAAATCAGAATCTTTGGGATAGACTCCAGGCTCCCCGACCTTGTACAGGATAAGCGGTTAAGAAGATGAATGAATGAACAAATTAAAGCATGCATACTGTAGATAGTGTGGCAGTTAAATGATGAACAGCTCAACCTAAAATGCACTGAGGTAAGAATAATAATAAAAAAAACTTAAGATTTAAAAACTAGGATATATGCTATCCATTATACCAAAGCATAGTAGCGACTAATTACTCAAGTATTTTTCACCACGAGAAAATGTGAAACTAAATACAAATACTAAATACCATGTGCAGGAGAAGATTTACTCTGATGATGATATATTGATAGCTTATCCATTTTATGGTTTTACAAATGGAAATGCAGCTCTTTAGTTGACATGCCTAAATTATATTCTCTAGTTGTTATGGTGTGACATCATAATGAATCAAAATGTTTTAAATGTTTTTTAAATTTAAATAAAAAATGTGTTTCTGCTAGCAAAATCAGTTCAGATCATCATCTCTCCAATCTTAATGTACAGGTGTGATGCTGGCCTAAATCATTGGCACTGTCTTTTGGTCACTTGCTGGTATCAGAGGGCTGAATAAAGAGCTGTTCGCAACCACTTATGCTTCCTGTCAGCCTACTGCAGATTTATTGGAGGTAATGGCTCAGTGATAGAGTGACAAGCACATGGGATTTATTACCCACACTCAGAGGAGGAGAGAGGAAATCTTGCTTGGCTTTGTGAAACAATTGTGTATATATAGTAGATTCTAGTGTATTAATTACTTTATACTTAGAACTTAGAAACGACAAACTGTGTATACAGAAACGACATTTCTGAGTATACAGTATATTTGTTAATATACATATCTAAAATAAAACTGATTGAAAGCAGACAAAAGTATGAAGAATATTCTTTTGTGTTACATTAAAAGCTACACTGACAAACTGCTAGCATAGTGAAATGCTTTGCCAGCTTCCATACTTTCAGCTGTCCATCTGCAGAGCTGCACACTGTCTTCTGCAGAGCTGCTATTTTTAAATACCTGTAGATGCTGCTTCACATTGCTGACAATTGAAATGAAAGAAATAAAGGAAAGGTTGAAGAGAGACAACTGTCAAAAAGGGAATGAAAGAATAAATTAAAAAAGTAATTTAAAGTAATTTAACTAATTAAACAGCAAATTTCCATGACTAAATACATGAATATTTCTATTGTGATCTCATGTGTAGACAATGAGTCTAACCAAACTCGGTTCACACCCCCAACTACTCCATGACCTCAATTCATATTCTTTTTGCAAGTTAAGCTTAGTGACTGGGGTAATTGATAAATATGGCTTCAAAAGAAATTCACTGGTTTTAGCCACTTTAGTGGGAATACTGTATAAGCATTGTGTTTTGTGGTTCTACGCTTACCCTGTTTTTGGTAAAGGTTAATCTGTCACTTTTCATGTATGTTCGCATTCATTTTTATTTGTACCTTGCCACTCAGCTATCTGCCTGTGTAAAAGTCTCTCCCACAAAATTCTTTTTTTTTCAAATACCTTGAAAAAAAATTATGATGATGAGTATTAGTATTATTCTGAATAATATTAATAATAATAATAATTCTTATTCTTTATGTATTTAATCACATTTCTTTAGCTTAGTGTAAAGCTGGTCTCTGCTTACATTAAATATTATAGAATTATTTCTCTCTCTCACACACGCCGCATCAAAATAATATGAAAGTTTTATATTTATTTAACCATATATGGGAGTCTCCTTCTCTATACAGATTTCAGTAGCTCTTTGCAACATAATGCCATTGACAAATACCAGAAATGTTTTACAGAAAGGTATCAAGCACAATTTCATTATTATTTCCAAGTACAGCTACATAAAACATTAAAAATTATTTAATCCTGGTTAAATGGATTCCAAATGTCACCCAAAGGGGCAACAGCACTTTTCAATTACTGGTGCAAAGGCTGATGACTACTAAGTTCAATAGGACAATACCTTCTCTTCTTCTCTCTCCTCCCCTCTCTCTGTTGACCTACACATGCCACTGCCATTGGCCCAGCCCCCTCTGCCCTTTGGACCTGTCTGACTGGTGTCCTGCTTCTGGTTGCAGATCTCATCACATGGAGGCCCAATTTTGTCTTCCAGAGATGCCTGTGCTGACTGGAGATGGTTCCATTTTTCTATAAAGACACTCCTGGCCTCGGTTGCTGCAGACAGCTGTTCTCTGAGGACTTGTGATGGCAGTCACTCAACAGTTGGTGACTGGAATGTTGGAGGACAGTCTACCTGATCCTCCAATAACGAACTCAACTCCATATTAACTTAGAGACATCTGTTATATTGACCTTTCATCATCATTTTGATTCATACAAATTCACATTTCATACACATTTCCATAATTTTCTTTTGATTGTGTAAAGCTGCATTGCCACAATACAGCCCTATGCATTTGTGGATGAAAAAGTTGGCTTTAGCATCCTGTTTATAGCTTCAGACATTATTTAGATTAAGGCTACATTATTCTTAGTTATAAGGTGAACTTAAGCAACACATATTTTACCTTTAGTGTAACTGACTTGACTCTGTCTTGGCCAGACCTGCTAACAGCTGCTGAAAGATGGCTTACCATTCTCTTGTCTGAGAGACTTGCTGTATGCTGCCTTTCCAGACTTCTGATGGGATTCCTCAGGTTGTCCATCCCTTTTTTTGTGGCGCCTGGGTGTGCATGTAGCTTCTTATTCATAGAAATCTTTGCCCTGCTGGCACCTGAACTCCACTCACCATCTGCCTTGATATAATTAGGATGATATTGAATTCTGCCACAAGGAAAATGAGGGACATGGAACATCCCATTGTAAGGCCTACTTCCGACAATTGCCAGTTAGAGATAAAATTCTGTAGCACAAAACACATGTGCAAGCCCTAGAAGTCAAAAACCATGAGCTGGTGTGGTACTCCTCCATGAACACGCCATGGGCATTCTTCCTCCTCCCTCCTTTCTTCTGGCCTTTCATCTGCTACAATGGGCTCAATGGCACTGTGGTTTTTGACCTGGCAATGGATCGCATTTGACTGACTTGCTTTTTCCTGAGTGGTGCAAGGTTGCTTATGGCTGTCTTTGCCACACTTCAACTTTTCCATATTGATGGGAAGCCCATGAATACTGTTGTTTTTCCCATCTACACTCACACCTTCAAAGAATTTTCATCTCATTAGTAGACAAAGTGCCTCTCCTAGTGCAATGCTTCCTTCCTGTCCTTCAGTCTTCCCTGTGACAACTTGATGGAGATAAATGTATGGGGGTGTACAAGTCAAACCAGGATTTGACAAAATTTCTCATGAATAAGGGCACAAAACCGCACATTATGATGATGACACTCTTAACCTTAGTAAAATATTGAATAGTGCAAAACATTTAAAAGTATGCCATAGGGCCATGAATGATTACCCACTGCAGCCATTCCTTTGACCATTCAGCATGTTGAATGCCTGATCCTTGAAAATTGACAGATAAATTGCCACCAACTTGCAAAGGAGACATATCTGTCTTTTTGAACAGTACATATACAACCATTGTGTATTCATTCATTAGAGGAACTTGGCTGGGAGTTATTGTCATACCCACCATATACTCCTGACCCTACTGTGAGCAATTTCCATCAAAGGAGTTCCTGGGTGGCCAGCATTTAAGCAGAGACAAGGATGTGAAGCAGGCAGTCGGATAAAAATATTCTACTTTGATGGTATCCAAGCACTAGTGAAATTCTGTAATACTGTAAGTGCACTCTTCTGTTACTCTGCTCAATTAAATGTCACAATTTCACCTGAATGCCTCTTGAAGCAAAATGGCAAAGGAAACTCCTGAGTTGGTCTAAAGGAGAAGGACTCTGTTTTGTTGCACTTTCCAGGGTCACCCTCGGTATACAGACATGTGAGACGAATTAAATTAAATAGGCATTAAACTATTTGGGGGTTTGTCGATTGAATGATGATCCTTAACAGAAGTTGTTTATGGTAGTAGGGTAGCTTGAATGTTTCAGGCTACTAGTAGCAGATGAAAAGAGATTAACGGTGAATTCTGATTGGCTTGAAGTTTCCTATGAAGTATACTGCACAGGGTATTTGGCCATATTAAGTGTGATTCCAAACCACAGGGAGCGAATCTGCTCAGTTTAAAGGGAACTGTCAACGGTATAGGGAATATGTGAGCAGTAAGTCTTTACTGAGTCATCAGTCATTGCGCCTAACTGGATAAAATGAATAGTGTGCTGTGGTAACCCCTTGCAGCTGAAAGACCAGCAACAACATTATTAATTCCTTAGTATTATATAGGCTAGTAATCTAAAAAGTAACTAGAGGCATTGGTGGCTCAGTGGTAGGTTTCTTGCCTGCCTGCCCAAACCCCAGCCACTGAATGAAATGTGAAAAAAAAAATGACTGTGGTGGGTGGTCATTTAAATGTTTGGTGAAGTCAAATTGTAAAAAACAACAGTAGAACTCATGGCTATGTTTAACAGTGAAAGTAAGCACGTGTCCACATGCACAATGCAAAGAAAACTCAGGGTATTGGGACTAAACATTGTGTAGGATACCATTTTTTAAACATATGAAAGACTGTCAATTAAATAAAAATATAAATAAATATATAATAAAAAATATATATCCCACAAATCATAGATGGTATATAATCCTGGTAACAAGTCACAATACATTGCTAAATTAGAAAAAAGATATTACTACATCTATTAATGCCAGAAATACCCCAGAGGTCTCCTTAGGAACACTTAAATATTTAAATGTGATTCTTAAAAAGATACCCTCACTACTGATTAGTCATTATCCCAGCTGATCTTATAGCTAATCTTATAACTAATAATCTAATAACTTTAGCTCCCTCCTGAGTGGCCTCATGGATTGAAACTGATGGAAGGGCAGCAGGTATGCCCAATGAGATTTGGGGGTTAACTAAGGTCAATGAGTCTAAAAGTTAATGAATGTGTATTATTATTATTATTATTATTATTATTATTATCATCATTATTATTATTGAAAGAAAAAAACTAAAAACATTTATTATATGTTAACCTACCTTTTTCTTTATTAACATGACATATTTTGTCAGTGGTACAGTTGAAGTTTAACTCATGACAATTATTGCAGTTTACAGCCTTAATATAAAATATTACTATTAACAGTGAGCTCTATCTTTAACCCAGCACACATTATGCAACTAAAGAGGGTCCAAGGACAGTTGAAGCCTAAACCAAGTAGCTCTCACTTTGAGTATAATAGATAACTGGCTTTTATTCAGATAGCGCAAATAACGTTAACGTTTATTGTAATAATTTAAATGATAAATTTAAATACATAAATGTGACTCTAGATTAGAAATTAGTGGCTTTTTTCTCGTTTATTAAAGCTCATTGTAATTTTGACTTTGCTGACTTTAAAACATAGACAATGCATGAGATACACATGTTCTGTATTGCTATGAAATGCAATTTTTAACATTAGTAGAAAAAAAGGGGGTGGCATGGTGGCTTAGTGGTTAGTATTGTTGCCTTGCACCTTCAGGGTCTGGGTTTGATGCGTGCATGGAGTTTGCAATTTCTCCCTATTCTTGGTGGTTTCCTCCGTGTGCACCAGTTTTCTCTCACAGTCCAAAGACATTAAAATGGTACAGTCTAAAATTTAAACCTTGATCTCAACATGTTAGGTTTGCAGTGAATGCATAAGTACCACATGGATTATGATTAGTCTGCTATTACAATTACAGTGACAGATTTTAATAATTTCATCATAAATCTGACTAGGAACTACGTTTTTGTGCACATTGTATAGTCGTGGATATTATGCAACAAATAAATAAATAAATAAATAAATAAATAAACCGTTTTTTTTTCTTTTGGCGATCCTGTCATTTAGTTAGGATTAAGATTTTTTTTTTGTACTCCTCCGAGTAACTTCTAATAGACCTAGAATTATATTCATCTAATGTTGCTATTGGGGTTCTTTTGGCTGCTTCTGTCAAGGTTTTGGCATAACAGACCATCCAATCTGCATACAACTTGGCAAAGATTTTATGCTGGATATCCTTTCTGATGCAACCCTGCCATTCTATTCAGGCTTGGAACTGGCTATAAGAGTGCCCTGCATCCAGTGGCTGGGTTTGGGTAGTGGCTGGGAATCAAGCCCAGGCCTTGCCCATGAAAGGCAAGAAGCTTACCACTGAGTCACCAATGTCATCTAACATTTTATCTAACAATTTATCTAACATTTCACACCGTTGTTTCAGGGCATTCCTGGGTTAAACAGTGCAATCTGGCAGACGTGCACGAGACGGGAATCCCCCTTTCTCTCGCGTCCTCGCCAGATCAGGAAGTTTTCCGTCCACTTCTCAAGCGCACTCCGGCGCTTCTTGTGAATGGATAGGAAAGACTTACTCTCGCTTCCGCAGGTAAGTAACGCATGCGATCAAGCCAAAGCAGGATTTCCCCAAGCGCTGGAAAAAAAAAAAAGACGACAGATTGCTGTCGGGTGGCCGGGGGGAGGAGCCTCCGATAAACGGCGCTCTCTGTCTCCCTTCTTTCTTGGCAACCTTCATGACGAGTTAACTCTTTCATGGAATAGCCTTATTCATCCCGTGTTTTCGTGCCATCATCTTCGAATTATTCGAATGTTGTTGATGCGAAGGCGTGGTTATATGATGATGTCCCAGTTAGAAGAGACGCTTGGGCTATCTCTCTCCTGGGACATCATCCTCCCTGAAAAGAAGCATACACTCCCCACCAAGCCGTGTAGACTGACATCTTCCCTGGTGGGGAAGAGCTTCAGGCAGCTGATCAGGCTGGTGCTCTACTGCACACCATGGCGGTTTTGCAGGCTTACCAGGCTGACCTGCTGAAAGACTTGAGCACTGGCGGGGCTCTACAACGTCGTTCCTGGAATTACGCTGAGCCACAGACCTGTCTCTTCGTGCAACAAAGCAGACAGTCCGTGCTATCGGCTGTTTTTATGGCTGCGATGGTGTTCCGCAGAGTTACCTGTGGCTAAATCTCACTGGAGAATCAAGGATAAGGATCGTGCATTCCTCCTTGATGCCCCATCTCGCCCTCTGGCCTGTTTGGCGACGCTGTTAACGTCGCCACTAGGTTCGGGAGGCGAAATCATATGAACAAGCCTTCGGGAAAGTCCTTCCCCGCCATGCTCAAGGGTCGGGACTGTCGGCCACCCAGCCCCGACCGGGTCTGACTCTCGCGAGGCGCTAAGCGCAGGAATAGAACGTTATGAGCCGGGCACCCCCTCGTAAGACTGAGGTGCGGCGCGCCACGCTTTGCAATCAGCCTCGAAGAAGTCGGACCTACGTACTGTCTTCTTCACGAAGAAGAAGTCCTGAGGTCGTCCAGGACCGTGGGGGTGGCTCCCCCCGGGGAGGAGCACGTAGAATTCCTCTCAGGGATGATGTGTTCTCATGTGTCAACCTTCTGACTGCCTGAGCTAACGCTAAAAGCTAATGCTAAAAGCTAGATGCTAAAGGTTTTGAGTGTCGGCTAAAGCTGGAGTGTCGGCTATCCCCCGGGATTGAACACGTCAGCGGCAGTGTGCGCGCGGTGCCGAGGGCTCGGCTGCTCCGGCGCAATCTTTAAAGGGACGTCGCTCACGGCAAGGACATCGGACCCGGAGCGGGACGTTCCCTGGTTCTATTATTTTACTTTTATGGACTTTTTGATTAAGAGAAAGGACTCTATACATATAATCATGAGCACGGACTGAGTGAGTGTGTGGTACGAGTGGCCGGCGTGTGTGAATGGTGTGATGTACAGCACTGCATTAAATGTTTACACACCTTAAATATAACAACTGTTTCTCTGGTGGTCTTTATCCTATTTAATTGAAAAACAAAGTTTAAATAAGTGTGCTTTGGAAATTAGACCAACCTTTCACTTAAAGTATATTTTCCAATAATATATTTTTTTGGAAAGTGTACTATAATCCAATTATTTTGAAGTATATTTAAAGTTTAATTCCCAAATTTGGTAAAAGAATGATGTTAGTAAACTTTTTGTTAGTATATTTGCATTGTACTATCGAGGATTTCAATATATTTGTAATACACTAAAGTGTATTTTTTTCACTGGGGTATAATATTGATAAAAATTATTATCCAAAAAGGCCACACCCATGGTGAAGCATGGTGATGGCAACGTCATGGTACGAGGCTGTTTTAGAGATCTGGTCAAGACATAATCATGGAGTGTTATAAAGTAAAAATACTGTTCTGCATGCATTTAACACATGAAGAGGAAGAAAATTGTGAAAAATCCAACATTTTAAAAACTCATATGTTTGTGGATTTTTCTTATCATTATATGTTTGTGGAAGAAGTGACTTTAAATCCCATGACTGTCACAGAGCTGCTGTAAAAAGCATCTTACCAAGAGGAGAGTAATCTAATTGAAAAGCAGAGCTAATGATTAAAGGTCTTTTACAGTCAGGTGTTTAAATCTGCACTATAACCCTCACTGTAACCCTCACTGTAACCCTCACTATAACCCTGACTGTAACCCTCACTGTAACCCTCACTGTAACTCTGACTGTAACCCTCTTAACCATCAACCTGGGCTGAAAACACACATTTATGCCATCATGTTATTAAGTCAATAAATGCAACCACGGGGGGCTGGGGCACAATCCAGTGTCCTCTTGTGCTAGTCCCAAGTCTGGATAAATGCAGAGGGTTGTGTCAGAAAGGGTATCCGACGTAAAAACATTTGCCAAATCAATGATGCGAATCACAAATATCATTTCCATACTGGATCGGTCGCGGCCCAGGTTAACAACGACCGCCACCAGTGCTGTTGATCTACAGGGTGCCAGTGGAAATTGGGCTACTGTTGGTCGAAGAAGGAGAGGAGGAAGGCGTGTTCGAAAGCAGAGAGAGAAGAGGAAAGGC
>JAOVVB010036344.1:0-15347 GCA_028570985.1 Heterobranchus longifilis
GGTTTACCCTGTTATTCTTACCCTAACCCTACTAATCCCACTCCTCATGCCTAAAGCTACCCAACCAAATCAACAAAGGCAGCGAGTACTAGCCAATCAGAGGCAGAGTCGGGCGAGTCAATCCGTTGCCATCCTAGGATTCACAAATTTGCCGCCTGGAGTCTCTGCGGGTTGCCTGGCAACCTCACGGTGACGACCAGACTTTGGAAAGAGCCAGGCTAGCTGTTTCCAGTCTGCTAAGCTAACAGGTTGCTAGCTGTAGCCTTGTATTTATCAATATTTTCATCAAACAGCAAGAAAGCAAATGAGCTAATTTCCCAAAATGTCAAACTACTGCTTTACCATTGCATAATACTTACAGTTGCGTTGATCTTCAGCCGATAGAAAGTGCTCAGTCCAGTAAAATTCAGACGTCCATTTAATCTGACTTCACCCGTTGCTGATGAAATGCTAAAAAGACTAAATCCATCAGTTGGAGTAACCTAGAAAATACAGTGTAAATTATGCTTGAATAAAGTTTGTGGAACATCAGAATATGATATTAATCAATTACATGATTTACAAAGGAAGCTTACGTCATCAATGCTGTATTGAATAACACCAGCATTTGAAGTGTCTGCATCAATGGCCAGCGCCCTAAAGAGAGGTTCACCCACCGGGGTATTCTGATGAATTGGATGGGGATAAAAACAAAGACAGAAAAATTAAACACACAAATTCTCAGCATTAAGTAACTTTGACACCATGATGGATTGGCAAATTGATGCTGGAGCAGAGAAACCGATAAACAAATAGGTTAAAAGAGTAAATGTTTGACTTACTTCTGGGATCTTAATATCATATGAAGACTCCTGGAATATGGGTGGGTTGTCGTTGGCCTCTGATAATATTATAGTTAATACCGCTGGTGTCTGAAAGACATTGCGTGATGTACGCTATGAACATAATGAACAAACTGATGTGATATTGATGATTAACACTAACTGAAATGTCACTTACATGATTGGGACCATCAGAGACATCAACTCCAAGCATCATTACATTTGAACTCTAGAATTAAAAAAGAAACAAAAAAAAGAAAACAAATTGACGAATTGGTAAAACATACAGAATCAAAATGAGACCATTAAATACTGAATCATACCTCTCTATCTAGTTTCCTATTGGCCGATACACTCCCAGTGTTTCTGTCAACTCTGAAGTATATGGCGTTGGGCTCAGTGAGTGTAAATGTCAATGGGTCATTCTCTGCGTCTACTGCGTTTATAGTAAACGCGTGGACACCTATGAAAACAACATCAGAGGAACATATATAAATGTGTGCAGTATTTGTTGAGGTGTAATGTCACAAAAGTGAAATAAAAACAGTTTTCAGTGTTTCACGCACACGTACCTATGGGGATGTCCTCACACACAGTGTATACAACACCGTTGATTGTGGGACTAGTATTTGCTGTAGAGAACACACAGTGTACGTAGAATGTTAAGTAGTGATGTAAAGACGTAATGACAAAATTCCAATAAAATGAACTGAATACCAACCATTAGTTAAGCTGATAAGGCACAACAGTAACACACTTCCTGTGATCCCCTCCATGTCTGCAAATGAAAAGAAAGAGCAATCTAATAAATATAGAGCTGATACAATTAGTCAATTAATTGGTAAGTCAATCAAAATTAGTTGGCAACTACTTTGATAAACGATTAATCGTCAATTATCAAGCAACCAGACTTAAGAGTCTACTGCCGTGCAGTTCTGTGAGGTTGTACTTGCACAGTGGTGCTTTGAGCTAAATCTTAACGTCAGCATGCTAACATTTAGCAGGAATAATGTTCACCATGTTCACCATCTTAGTTTAGAGTGTTGGCATACTAATTAGCATTAAACACAAAGTACAGCTGAGGATGATAGTTTTATGGATATATGCTCATAAACCAATATTAGACAAATTAAAATTTTGACCTGTAGCACTAAATGAAAGATAAGGGGATCAGGGAATGTCCCTACCAAATTTTGCAGCAATCCATCTAATGTTGTCAAGATATTTCTCTAAAATAGCGCTAGAGGAAAAGTCAGTGGATCACAAATATAGGATTCGTCCTTTGGCAACCATTAAAGTTCACATATTGATACTTGTATTTTGGATTTCTACTAGTACATGTTTATATGCCTTAATGTTAAAAAACACATAATTTTTTCTTATACTGTCTGTCTGAATATACCTGTATTCTGAAACGCTCCATTTTAGTGCCTGTCTCTTTAAGCCCCCCTCCTGAAAAACCCAGTCTGCTCTGATTGGTCAGTGTTTCTGTGTCTTCCGCATCTGCGCTCTCGGCGTCTCTGCACCGTCATTGCAGCCAGGAATGACTGTAACTGCACTGTAGCGGCACTTTCTACCTAAATATAGTTGTGACATCACAACCTTATGGAAGTCCTGATGGCTCATTTAAAGGCACCGTTTCTGAAGATGGGCTGTGTGCATTTCTCTGTGGATTGAGTGTTTTGATACTTACATACTTACAGTATTTATATAGCACCTAGACCTACTTTAGATTAAAATCTCACTTTTTTACAATATGTGACCTTTAATGTCTGAGTACATTTTCAAGGCTCATTCAACAACTATTGAACGATTCCATGCAATAGTTGAATGACATAAGACAGAAGATATGAGGCTTTGCTGCTTTTCTCTGATTTATATTATTTTAAATGGAAATTGTTTTTTTTACTTTTGTTTGGAGAAAACAAGCAATCTGAAGACATTGTAATGGCCATTTTTTCACCATTTCCTGACGTTTTATTGACTAAATGATGCATCGATTAATTGAAACAATAATCCATAGATTAATAATAATACAGCAAGGAAATGTCTGTAAAAAAAAAAAAAACTTTTACAGAAAATTCAGACATTTCATTCATTCATGCATCTCAATAGCCATTGATATTAATAGCAAAACATTTTATTCCTTTTGGTAAAACGCCAACATAATTTCATTTAAATAACATGTATGATGCAACCAGGTGTATTCAGTTTTGCAGCTGGACAAAAGGGCAGAAAACTGCTCTTGCCCTGATTTCTATGGGTTGAAATTTAACAACGTATTGCACATGGCAACACCCAAATTATAAAAATATCACAGCGGGTGTTTTCACCACCTGCTGGGACATCACTGAGCAGAGTGTCATAACATGTTGGAAAGTTTCATTACAGAGAGGGAGCAGAGCAGCGTCAGCTTTCTGCCCTGTGTGATTTCCTCTTTAATATTGATAAAGTTAGAGGTAATTATACAAGACCTACTTGATCAGAAAGTATATTAAATTGGAAAATATGGTTACATCATGTTTTCCAAGCAAGAACTTGCACAGTAGAATATGAAACATTTGAATAAAACACGAGTTGAAGTTAATCTTCAAGAGACCAACATCAAGTAACCTTATTAAGGAATTATCCCCATTAAGGAATTAAGGAAGCCTGCGTTTATGGTAATGCATCTTTGTATCATGATTAAGGCTACCTTAAGCTTTTTTGGCATTTTGCCACTAGTTCCACTGTTTTCTACTTTTAAAATTAATCTGCACTTTTTGTAGGTTTTGAATTAATAAATATGAGGATAAACTGATTTTTAATGCTGGACTGCAGAGGAAGAATCACTTTATCTACATGCTTCTGAGAATTGTTTAATTTTAATATGCATAGTAAGGCTGCACGATATGAGGAAAATATGCGATGTGCGATAACGTTGTTGAATATTGCGATGACGATATTACTTGCAATAAATGAACAGCCATATCAGTTCTGCCTCTTGCTTTCAGTATGCTGCTGAAATACAACAAATTGCTTGTTGAATTTTTAAAAAACTGAAAGGAAGTTATTTCTGACATTTTATTGAACAAACTGAACAGATTGAACTGAACACAAAAGAAAAAAAGAATGATAGTTACATTTTAAAGAACAGTTTTCTACCGATACTCTCTTTCAACTAACTCAAAAAATTCCTGAGTGTCTTCCGCGATTTGTCGCAGTCTTTCGTGATGTGTTTATTGCGAAAATTGATATTGCGATGATGATAAAATAAAACAATATATTGTGCAGCCCTAATGTATAGTATAGGCTATAAATCTAGCCTATAGTTACAAGATATTTTACGATACCAGACTGAAAAGAGCAGCACAGATTTCTTCTTCCTCTTTCCTCATCCATTCACCATCAGCACATTTAAGTACACACATATTTGACCACCATTCACCATAATATATGGTAACTAAAAACATCACTTTAAAAAGGTAAATCTAATTTCAAATGCAGCAGTCAGACTTACCGGTTGCCATTCGCAGAGGAGCTTCTCTGATGTCTCAAGGAGACCTTTGGCTCTTGTTCCTCCTGCTGATTATCATCTTGTGGTTGTAAATATAAATGATTAACACGAACACCAAACGCACAGCCTATAACATGGCACTAAACCTCCATGTTTGTTGAAAAAAAACCCCCACCCTAAATCATAGTACTGAAGAGCAATGGATGAAAATAGCCACCTGTTTGCTGTCACACATTATTGTTGAAGCCTGGGTAGTAATGAAACACAGGACCAGGCAAACTCCTCGCCCCGTCATTGGCTGGCCAGTCACCAGTAATACATGGCCCCGCGCCAAACTGGGTCACTAGTGCCCATACCAGAACCCAGGAGCTCTTTTGTTTGAATGGGTGAATCAGTTGTCACGGCAACAGCAGCAGGGGCCTTTCTAAAACGTGTCTCATCAGAACCAATCAGTGGACCAATGAGGCACAGATACATGTACCTCCCTAATGAGCTCTTTCCAGTAAGCCCTTGCTTTCGGCCTGCCCTCCTAATTAAAGGCCATCACACAAAGGATTATCTTCTCTTCTACTCACTGGATTAATTCATCATCAGACATTTGCCTCAAAACAAAAGCACGGCCCCACACCTCTTTACTCATTTAACAGTTGATTTGTTTCCATTTCTGATGTGTAAAATGGGGTCTTTAGAATGAAGGCAGTGGCGGAAAGTAACATTTACTCAAGTACTACTTAAGTACAGTTATGAGGTACTTGTACTTAACTCGAGTATTTCCATTTTATGGTACTTTATACTTCTACTCCACTATATTTCAGAAGAAAATATTGTACTTTTTTTTTTTTTTACACGTATAGTTAATTTTTACATTAAAAAACTGATGTGGTTATATGATATGCATTAGGCATACTATAATACTAATCTACCCAGTAGTACACAAAGTATCTAAAGTTGGCTCCACATTGACAAGTGATAAAAAAAAGTTAGTGATAAAAATGGAATAGTATAATTTTATGTAACATAACACTTTGAAAGGAGCCATTCTGCATTATGAGTACTTTTTGCTGATAATACTTCTGTACTTTTCCTTAAGTAACATTTTGAATTCAGGACTTTTACTTGTAATGGAGTATTTTCAGACTAGGGCTGCACGATATGAGGAAAATATGCAGTAGTCAATAACGGTGTTGAATAACGCGATAACGATTACAGTGTACTAAGTTCTTCCTTTCTGCTCTTTCAGTATATTGCTAAAATACAACAAACTGCTTGTTGAATAAACAAAGAAAGGTATTAATTATTCTTTTATATTTTTTTGTGCAGCCCTATTTTAGACTATAGTATTTCTTCTTTTAGTGAAGTAAAGGATCTGAATAATTCTTCCACCACTGAATGGAGGTATATGAAAGCACACTCGTAAAGTCTAACATGTAAACAATAACTGTTGTGTATGTTCCAAACAAAACGGTTGTTATTTAATCAAACAGGATTCTTTAGATTTTTTAAGCTTCCCTTTTGATGCCACAGAAGTATTTTTTTCTGTTATAAAACAGATGAAACGTACAGTCTAAAGGTACTCGCTACTCATTGTAAAATATTCAGCTGGTATACTAACTGCACAAGAGAAAGAATTGCCTTTCTACTAGAGATAGTGCCTACACACGTTTTAACACCTTAGAGTCTACAGTCACGCAGGCATCTCTGTGATGCTTAGAAATTTCAATGCTTGACAAATTTGAAAATTAGATTTTGACCTGACTGCTAGAGGTAAATGTCAATGGTGCCTGTATGTCTGTATCAATAGCGCGAGCTAAAAACAGGATCATGATGCTAATTTGTTGAATTGACCTATGATGTGTGAAATGCCAAAAATCTAAGCCAATTAGACTTTGGTTTATGATTTACAGTACTGAACACAACAGTGCCACTCCTGACTGCAATAAAGATATATAAATGGGTGGGAACATCACCAAAGCAATTCCAGTAAACAGAAACATAAGTTAAAAAAAAAATTGAACTTGAATGAATGTCTGAATGATTCGAGGGTCAGCCAGGGTGTTGTCTTTCCACATAGATAAGATGATCAATTAAGTCCTGATAAGTAATGACGCACACTGGTTCATGAACTATAAGAAACATCATTTTGTGATGAGAATGACAGAAGACTGTAATTAAAATGCAGTAAACATTAATAACTTGTGGCGATACATAAGCATGTTGGAAGGTCTCACACAAGTTTTTGATATAATTTCTGAAATACATACCCTCCCTTTTTCCCCTTTTTAACTTTTATTACTTTCCTTTTTTAAAGGTCCCATATTATAAAAAGGAGATATCCATGTCTTTTTTAAAAAAAATATTATTATAAAGCAGGTCTAGGTGCTATAAATACTGCGAAAGTATCAAAATGCTCAATCCACAGAGAAATGCACACAGCCCGTATTCAGAAACTGTGCCTTTAAACGAGCTGTAAGGTTGTGATGTCACAACTATACTACATACAAGTAGAAAATGCTGTTACAGTCATTCCCTGGATGCAATGACGGAGCAGAGATGATGAGAGCGCAGCTGCGGAAGACCCAGAAACACTGACCAATCAGAGCAGACTGGGCTTTTTCAGGAGGGGGGCTTAAAGAGACAGGCACTAAGACTGAGCGTTTCAGACAGAGGGTGGATACAGGTATATTCAGACAGACAGTATGAGAAAAATAATATTTTTTGAACATCAAAGCATGTAAACATGTTCTAGTAGAAACCCAAAATACAAGTATGAACCTGAAAATTAGCATAATATGGGTTAGGATGGGTTAGAGTTTTACACTTTCTGTCTGTATATTTTTTTCCCAGTTTTCCCAGTGGATGAACTGGATGATCAGGCTACTAAAGCATTCTCAATTTTTCCATATCAACCACTTCCTTGTGATAGAGGACATTTGTCTCTTTGGCTTTTTGGGGGAAATAATTGTCTCAGTGTACATCTTTCTTTTTTATGTTTTTTTTGTTTTAATATCAAATGTGATAAATAACTGCTCACAGGAATCTAAATAAATCAAAAGTCTAGTACACTGCATTAAGATCGAACATGGGTTGAATAAGATATGTTAACTGATTCCTCGTAAAGGCATTTATCATTAAATGAGGTCACCACACAGTCAAAAGAAGAGATATAGACAAAAACTCACTGTAAAATAATCTCTTAAACTTTAACTGAATGATGCACACTAATGGCTCTATGTTTCTGAGCAGGCGTGAAAAATAAAGTAAATCCTGTGTATAAAAAAAGCTATGGATTTAGTCATATTAATCTTGCATGGTGTCTAAAGTCAACATAACCTGTACAGTACTACACAGACATTACTGAAGAGCAGTGGTAAAAAGTAACTAAGTATACACAAGCTTGTACTGAGGTACAATTTTGAAATACTTTGCTGTACTTTAATTCCCTGCTACTCTATCTTTCCATGACAACTCTGGGGAAATATTGTGCTTTTGACCCCACTACATTTATCTTACAGCTATACTAATAATTTCACACAAAACAAAAAAATAATCACATACATAACATATATGATCAACAGAATATGATGAATTATGAGTTCCCAATAACTTCCCAATAAAGTAGGTAAACTTAGCTCTACCTCCATTATAATGTTTATATTTTACAATAATACACCAATAATATAGTATATAATGTACATAACACTCAGGAAGGGGCCATTCTGCATAATGGGTACTTTTACTTTTAATACTTAAATAAGTACATAAATACTTAAATAAGCATGTAAATGTTGGTGGTATAGTTCTGTACTTTTCCTTAAGTGAAATATTTTGAATGCAGTACCATTACTTATAACAGTGTTTTACACTGTGGTGTTAGGCCTACTAGTAATAATGGTAATAATGTATTTTTTGGTCCTCTTTAACAATTTCCACAACAAGCATCACATGTAATAATAAAAAAATAAAAAAAACAGGAAAAAGTCTGAAAATGTGTAGGCTGAAGCCATAGCTTATTATGACTAACCTTTTTTTTTTTTTTTTACATTACATTCTTATATAAAACAAAACATTTGCAAAAAAACATAAATAAACACAAACAAGAACAAAAAGTTCCAGAAGTTACATACATAATATTATAGTCTTCCATAAGTTTAGCCCTTTTACAGATATACATATCTTTTTATGTTTGTCCTAGCCCTTGTTTTTTTTTTTTTTTTTTAATATACGTATTCCTCTTTATACTGGCCACTGCCTTGCTTACATTAAAGTTCTGATTCTGAGCCTACTTTTTTGCTCGTTTTCACTCCTAGAATGCCAATGAACGCTTTTCAGGCGACCCTGAACTTTCGAGTCAGACCGACACATTTGTTCTGTCCATTACGGTAAAAATGGCAGCATGGCGCGTGCTCTCTGCTCTGGAAATGGGCAGAAATGGGGGTGTAACAGCGAACTGTAGAAACTCAAAGCAATCGTGGGGCTGGATTTCCATTTCCAAAATCAAAAAGTGGCGATTACGGAAATAACTTCGGTGGTTGCAAAACCATAACGCAGCACAACATGCGGACAGAATGCGGAGATAATACGGGAGTCTCATGTTTATCACCTTTTCCTGCAGCAGTGGTGAAATCCACGGAATGTTCCATACGGGAACAGCTGACCGTAGGATGCCGCACTTAGCCTAACGAGATGTGAACATTACAAGGAAAATATCAGTGATCAGATGTTTGCATATTAACAATCAGGTAACTACACTGCTCCGCTTCTTATCGCTTTGTCTCGGTTGATTTTTTTGGAGATTTGCAGTGCGTGTTTACGAGAGATGGTTAGACGGGTTATTAGGGCTGTCATCCTGCTCAACCTCCAGCCCCTCCTTGTTTTGCTGCTACCGAGTGCGATGTTGTAATGTTTACATTTAGTCTATGTTGCATACCACTGCTGCTCTCCTTAGTTAGCTCTTATAGGTGCATACTTTTGGATGCATTCAAAGGATATGGTCCAATGCTTTGCAGTGCAGCATTCAAAACAGACAGAGACATTATTTATTAACTCTTGTGGGCCTGATAGGTAGCTTACAAGGCCTTATAAAGCTTGATAATCCTCAAGTGCAGCATCACAAAAAAGGCATTTGCAGCTCCATTCGCTGGCCTACAAAAACATAGTTTAGCTGAGAAATGTCGTGCAATAGCTGATGAAGGCTGTTTCTCACTTGATCATGCAAGTGCAATATTACATAACCGGCTGAGTAGTGTACAGTACAGTAGGACACTGTGGCCTCCAGTGAGAGTCAAAACAGACTGTGGGCAACAGTAGAGTTTTAGACCTAAAGGCAGTGTCTTCTACTAAATAAACACTTAGTGTGTGTTTTCAGTGGGCTAAAGCTAATTAATCAATCAATCAGTCAATCAATCAATCAATCAATTAATTAATGAATTAAAATGCAATTTTACTTTTGTTTTTGTTGCCACAGGTTGCCACAAGACAGATGTTTTAGTTGGGAAATTCCTCAAAAGTCCTGCATTCAAACTTTTACTTGAGCAAATGTACAGAAGTATTAGCAAAAATGCACTTAAAGTATCTTAAGTAAAAGTACTCACATTGGCCCCTGTCAGTGTTGCTGAATATTACTGGCACATTATTACTAATGCATAGTAGTACTTTAATGTATACATGTTGGGGTGGCTACAATAGCCTATTAATTGCTTTAAATAGCCTACTTGTGGGTAGTTTAATCTCTAACAATACATTAATGTATCAAATGGAAATAAAGTACAAGTACCTCAAAATTACACTAAAGTAGCCTACAATGCTTGAGTAAATGTGGCTGCCTGGCTACTTTCTACCACTGGTGACTGATTTAAAAAAGCACAGTATAGAAGATACAGATACAGTAAGAATATACAGTAACGGGGTTAGGGATATCACACAAGTGTTTGGTGGCGCTGCTTTTTGTTTGTAAGCTACGAGTAACAACAGGAACTGCTTGTTTTCATACATTGTAGCAAAGACTGTCTGGATGTCTGCTGTCTGTATTTGCTGCGCACTGATTGGTCACTCACATCAGGGGGCGTGGTTTCGCCATAACAATGCATTTCAAGGAACACACACGCGCCAAGGAATATTTCCTGTCGTTGTGTAGTTAACGTTATCTTTTCACACGGTTAACGGTATTTCCTGCACAGGTAAACGCAGCCGTTAACGGACAGGCCATTTTTTGCGGTTTCTGGAGAAAACGGATTCCCTATGCAGCAGTTGGAAGCGTGTGTTAGCTGACAAGCGTTAGCAAGCTAATAGCTCCGTCCGACATTGTCAAAAATCGGTCGGAGGAAATAACAGTCGATTTGCGTTAGTATCTATCGGGTGGTGGTGGTCGGTTAGAGGCGATTACGTGCAAGGATAACTTGATGGGACACGACATTTCGGAGGCTGGAACACCTGCCATCTCCCCTTCTCACCGAGCGAGCAAACTAGCTAAGAAAGTAAGCTGTGGTCTGTGTGGTCCAACTCACATAGCTAGCTAAATCTGTCCATACAGTGCTGCTCTCTGTCTGTGTCTATGGTGTAGCATGTTACATGGGTAGAATATGCAGTGATATTTGAGCAGATGTCCTAAACATGTATTAGCATGCTGGCTAAATAGCTTGCCAACCGCAGTCATCTGCAGCTGGCGAGTGCTGCTATGTGGGGACAAAGCGTTAGCATAGCTTGGCTAAAGTTAGCTTCTCTCCTTCAACAGGGGACATCGAATTTGCCCTGACAATAAGGAGCCAATGGTTGCCACGACTATACTGTTTATCGCAGTGATGTGTGTGGGGCTTTGCATACTACTTGTAAGAAACGGTGTAACGGCACAGTGGCTTCCTACATTGTATGGCAGCGAGCGGTCCCGCTTGCCTTCCATATCTTTTGTTGTTGCTTTGTCTTTTGAGCACATGGCTTTCCATGTTTTTGTTGAGGCAGGCTACAGCGACCCCTATTTATTCTGTCCCCGGATATATCGTATTAATTACACTTCCACTTTAACACGCATGTATTCACTTTTAGCATTTTGGTCAAACTCAAACCATGTAAGGTCCCTGTAATAATACCATAAAATTAAACATCTGACTATGGTATATGTATAACTCAACTGAAATGCATTAGAAATTACATGAATTTGGTTACAAATGGCCTGCATCTTGATCAGACTAATTAGGCTGTTAATGGTCATATAATTTGTGATAATTCAAATGTATCACCATATCATATGCACCATATCATACAAAAGCTGCACAGAGTGCTTGATAATAAAACATACATGCTTACATACAAAATACACATAAACATACTGTACAAACACAGTGTGTTCATACTGTCTTATGTGTTTTAAACATGTATGAACTTTTTCAAGTGTATTTTCCATTAATTAAACAGTAATTGTGCTACTGGGATACTGGAGTAAGTGAATATGAATTTTAGTTTAAATTAAGGATTTAAAAGCACCCGGCTGTCACCATCATGAGAGGCAAATGTCATGTCACCTGAGAGAAAAGGCAATGTTGAATTAAATATTATCCAGATATATAACCACAAGATTTAAATGTGCCTAACTACAGTGATTGTAATCTAGGTCATTTCCAATAAAATATAAGAAGCCTGAACAAGGTCAGTGAAACCAAACATAGCAGTGAAATTAATTATTCCTGAGCAAAAGCACATGCCCATATGCTTCACATGTGCTTCAGTATAATATGACATCACAAATATTTTCTCGAATCATTCATACCTACTGATATTCCTATTTTTATGAGATTTACAGTACAGTTAATTTAAAATTGGATTGTTTTGAAATGTCACCTAAACTGCAAAGTAGAGGAGTTGTCACCAACGTGAGGTCCAGATACCTTGACTGGTCCTCAGAGAAATTACCAATATAAAATATACTCTGAAAATAGAATTGTATAATTCAATTTTGCAACATCACATCTAATCCCACTCTAACACAGATCTGAAAGTCTTAGTGCATTTTTATTGACTGGCACTGTACACATTTCACTTTACAGCTGGTATATTGTTGTTAAGTGTAAAACTAGCTATCATTTATTTATTTTTACCTTGTGACTTTCTGTAATGCTGAGTTGATAGATAGGATATAAATAAGCTTGGATTGTGATTTTGTCTCTTTGTGTGTTTTTGTAGGGTTAAGACAATCAGAGGCAACATAGAAGTGCCTCTACTGTACAGTTTCCTTTCCCAGAGCGTGACTCGTCTGCACGACGTCACCAATGCGACCATGGGAAATAGCAGTAAATAGGCTGCCACCAACAGCCCCCTTAAACCCGAGGAGGTTCCTTGGAGAGCCCTGCAACGCCCCAGTGCATCTCAGGAGAAGGTAAAAATTCAGCCTTGTCTTTCCCTTAGACATTTTTCTTACAAATATACAAATAATAAAAAAGTGCCATATATTGTTAGAATATTTTGACAGAATAATAGACCACCACATATACAAACACATATAGCCTAACAGTAGAATTTGAGAAACCTGGAGATTTACTTTCAAATCTACCTAGTCTGAATTATCCAGGCTGTTAACCGAGTCATGCAATGCATTTTTTTGTCTCTTGTTTTTAAAACACTCATCTACAATGATGTCAAGCATGTTAAAGGGTTTCCAGTAGCATCTCTCACCAGGAGCATTACAACCTCCAGCTATAGTATATTGTTACATGCAACATGTTCCCCAGCCTCTATCCAACAAATCTGCACAGTGACTCCTTAAAATGAGGGTGATTTTGAAGCACCCCTAAGCCCATGTCAACAAACACTAAACACAAAATATGAGTTGCTTGTTTCTGCACAATATATTTAAGATCTCAAAGGACAAACAATATTGCTACATTGTGTGTATCAAGAGTATGCTAGTATTTAGTGCTCCCAACTACCTAACATTGGTGCACTATTATGCCAATAATATAAGAAATATGCAACTTATTTTATTTGGCTATACATCCTGTAATATAAATACCTTTAATATATCACATCTTTAAGGCCAAATTTTAATGATACATTTGAATCACTTTTAGATTGAACCTAGGGATGCACCAATTGTGAAATTCTGGGCCAAAACCGATGTTTTTTGTTGTTGTTTATTTGGTTTTGTTGTTATTTATCTCCCCCTTTTTGCCAGGGAAACAAAGAAATCTTTATTATTCAAAATAACGGAACTGCTTTTAAAGTCATTCAACATTTCATTACACTATCTTTGAATGAGCACAAATTCAATCATACAGACAACTTTTAATATAACCTTTCTTTCAGTTAAATAACTGCTTCAAAAGCGCTTTTAACCTTTTAACACAACATTTAGCCATCGCAAAATTGATGCAACACAACAGATAAATATCAGCCACTGCCATTGGTGAATGTCATCTTTTTTAATTTTTTTGGGCCATTCTGCCTTTATGATAGTACAGCTTGAAGATTGACAAGGTCGACACACAGCAAAGGGCCACAGGTCGGATTAGAACCCGAGTCGCTGCAGGACTCGGCCTTCATGGGCCGCACGCTCTACCCGTTGAGCTAGAGGTTGCCCCAGGTGAATGTCATTTTATTTGCCGATTGCAGTCAACATGGCGAATATTGGCCAATACCGGTGTTCGGCCGATATATCGGTGCATCCCTAATGGAAACACTATACCACTGAACAAGTATTTAATTGATTAGTTAGCAGTGTTAACATTTAAATTGTCTGTGTAATCCATCTACCTGATAAAGGTCTGTTTATTGGAATAGTGTATTGAACTATCTGTGACAAAAAATATTTCCCTGTGTAATGATGTTACAGCCCACCAGTGAGACGCCAGTGGGGGAGACGAGACAGACCTGTACTGCACACTTCTCTGGTCCAGGATGAGAACTTCCATCATCTGCTTTTCTCCCAACATCACCAACAGGTTCCTTTAGATGAGTCCAGACAATACAGCCACACCAGCACACCACCACGCATGCTTCACCCTGCTGCTCACCTGCCCCAGCAGAGCCCCATCATGGTGGATCTACATGACCAGGTAACAAGAACAAGCCCGTGGGTGATAGGGCTGCACGATTCTGGTCAAAATGAGAATCACATTTTTTTCCACTCAAAATTGAGATCACGATTTGCTCCCACACATCTTAGGGAGACCAATGTTTAAAGGCAAATGTTTATTGCAGTCCATATTGTCTTCATGCAGACAGTACAATCAATATGATCATCAGCTAAAGGATTTTCCACTGACATTTTTCTGGCCTTTTAGTGATGTTTCAGGTGGTTGTGCTAATAGATGGTGTTCCTTTTGCTTGCAAAATACAACTTAAATGTACAACATTTTTTGCAGTGTAAACACAGTGTTTTTGGGGTTGGATTGATTAATTTGTTCTGCCTCACCATTGCTGGGTTTCCACAACTCTGATACATTTTTGTTTTTAAAGAGCTTATTCTTTCACCGCAGAAATTAGTTGCGTTGTTGATGCAACAGATCTCCGCACTGATATAAATCCAGCAGTGTCATTGTCACATAAAAATAAGATTGCATACAGGTAGGGCTGGGCGATATGGTTGAAAAAGTTAGTGATAATATTTTCATATCGATATAGAGAATTATTGATGCTTTTAAATGACCTATTTTTAACAATTACCAGGAGAAAATAGAGTGAATTTCCCCACTTTCTTTTTTAAATAAACCACTTTACTTTGAGTTTACCACTTTATCAAGGCACATAGGTAATTTTAATGTTAACACAACACTGAAAAACATAAATAAATTTACTAGGGCTGCCTACATACAGGCCAGAATCAAGATTGCGATCTTATTTCAATTAATCATGCAGTGATTGAGGAGGTCTTCAGCGTTTTCCTGAAAGTTTGGGGAAGACTTTGGTACACGTATTTTGTGGGGAGGTTTGGGGGTGCTCCCCGAAGAACATTTTACGTTTTCCAAATAAAATTATGCAATTTCACATAATTTTGGTCCATTATTATTATTATTATTATGAGCACTCATTCTAAATATGCAACT
>JAOVVB010036372.1:0-15347 GCA_028570985.1 Heterobranchus longifilis
GACATAGAGAGAGAGAGAGAGACAGAGAGAGAGAGAGACAGAGAGAGAGAGAGAGAGAGAGAGACAGAGTCAGAGACAGAGAGAGAGATAGAGACAGAGAGAGAAAGAGAGAGAGAGAGAGACAGAGACAGAGAGACAGAGAGAGATACAGAGACAGAGACAGAGAGAGAGAGAGACAGAGAGAGACAGAGACAGGCGGTGGCTTTAACGAGGTGCTGCGATGAATCCTCTCCTTGTTAAGATAATTATGATCAGCCTCATTGTCAGAGCTAATACTTCACACGGCTGTCTTTACGCTTTGACTACCACTTAGCCTGTGTAAGCTCGCCATCGTACATCACACGGCCCCGTGTGTGTGCATATGAGCTTACATAAGTAGTGCATGTATGTGCTGAAATCTCCATTATATGCAAAGATCCCGTCCACTGAGCACACAGAGTATACATGTACCAATATTCAGCCGGAGCAGAAAGTCGGCGCAGGAAGCCGGGGAGGATGTGAGACACCAGACAAGGACACCGGAGAGGAGACACTGACCCAGAGAGCAGCCCTGCCAGATCAATACACTAATACTAATGCAGACATAGTGATTGATGAACCACTGCTGACAACAGAGGGAAGAAAACTCTCCACCATTATTGGCTGAAATGTCAGTCACTCCTGCCAATGGTGTGCACTAGTGTCATGTCATATATCCTCAGGCAGCAGATGAAAAATGGAGAAAGGCAGCCTTGGCTCTTTTACTGTACACGTGTTACACGTCTTATGTCTTCAGAAACTGTTGCCGATATCACTGGTTCTCAAAGTGGAGTCCTTGACGGGGTTTCAGAGAATAACTTGAATTAATATAATTCATTTTTGCTATAATTCTATCCATAAGTAGCACAGTGACAGAATGTATGATGTTGGTCGTGGGTTTCAGACACTTTCTGTAATAAAACATCTTAAAGCAAAAATCTTATCAAATGGGGGTTCAGAGGATGGAAGCTGCCGAAATATATTTAAAAAAAATATAGAAATAAACAAGTTTGAGGAAATAAATAGGGGGAAATGCAAAGGCAAAATAATAAATAAATACATTTTAAAATGAATACATCCTTAATAAAAATAAAAAAAGACAATAAAAAAAATTAAATAGTAAAACATTTAAAAATGGATAAATGAAAAAAGGAAATGAAAAGATAAAAATAATTTTATGTCACATTTTCTGAATTAATTAATGCCTAAGTTTATTTTTAATATTCTTTTGGCACATTTAATAGCATACTGAGTGATTTATTTATCGAGACATTCATGTATTGTTTTTTTATTTTATTTTGGCTGCTTCTGTCCTCCATACTACTAATTTTAATTTATTTGTTTTACTTGTAATTTATTTATGAATGTGTTATTTTCCCTTTGCAATTCCCCACCTATTTATTTCCCCAAACATATTTATTTCTGTATATTAATTTTTGATTGAGGCAGCTTCCGGGTCCCCGATATATTCTCTCTCTTGTAAGGGGTCCTTGGCTGAAAAAACACTGAGAACCTCTGAATGATTAATGTCTCAATGAATCTTAGCTGGCAATTTTTAGGAACTCTGAAGATGATATAGGTCAAATGCAGAGTTTGCGTAAGCCGTGCATTACAGAGCTATAATGTAAAACAACCTCAAAGTCTTCCTCGTTACTGATACAGATCACAACATCCCTGCAGCTCGCACTGCAATACTGAAAAAGTTCCTCCTGAGTCTAATGTATATTAAAAAAACACACACAAACACTTTGAAAAGCTGCAGTCTACAGTTAAAGGGCTGATGTCCTCTCAGGGGCCACAGTGGTGCAGAAAAGCAATGCAGTGTTATTGTAAACGGAGGGCCGGAGCTGCAGAGTGACGGGCATAATGACGTCCTGTTCAGAAGGCAACAGATAAATGTTTGATGAATTGACCAATACTGGGGCCATGATGGCCTTCATATGTGCATAATGGACTATTCAGAGCACACTTCAGATTGCCTGCCAGGATAAGGTACTGTAATGAATGGGAAAAGGAACTGGACCTGGGAAAGCCAGTATGTGGACTGGCTTTAATAAACTTAATAAAAAAGGTGAATGGAGGAGGGCTGGTTAGAGATGGAGGACGGAGGCTGGAGAGCCTGAAATACTCAAGAAATATTCTCATGGTTCTTGCCACTCTGTGCTGGGGCTGTCCTCGATTCTTAGCTGACTAACACAAATATGATTTTGTTGACTAATCGATTAGTTGATTTAATCGACAGATCTGTAAAACTGAGTTTCTCCATAAAGAAGCATGCAAAAGCACCACTTTAAATCTTGTTTTTACCAGCGATGTGCTCAGAAGTTTCTTGGAAATAAATCATTCAGCATGAAAAATTACTCCTAATCTTTATAAGTAATTCAGTGAATTGGCTTTATTCCCTAATTGTGTTGTAGGTCCCATATTGTATTAAAAAAAGAGATTTACATGTCTTTTTTTTAATTATAAAGCAACTTTAGGTGCTATATAAATACTGTGCAAGTATCAGAATGCACACAGCCCGTATTCTTTAAACGAGTCTCAGGACTTCCGTGAGGTTGTGATGTCACAACTATACTATATAGAGAGTCATTCACCAGCTGCAGTGATGGTGCAGAGATGCTGAGAGTGCAGATGCAGAAGACCTGGAAGCACTGACCAATCAGAGCAGGCTGGGCTTTTTCAGGAGAAGGAGGTGCTAAAACTTAACATTTCAGACAGAGGGTGAATACAGGTATATTCAGCCAGACAACATGAGAAAAATAATGTGTTTTTTAAAGCATGTAAAAATGTTCTAGTATAAACCCACAATACAACCTGAACATGAGCAGAATATGTCCCCTTTAAAACAATCCAAGTAATTATTTGACAGTTTCCAATAGAAATACACTTATTTTAAGAACCAAGTTTAAATACCATAATACAACTGCATCAAAGTGCATAATTATGTCCTGTTTACTGACACTTTTTTAAGAAATGCCTTAAAAATGCAATTTGAATACTTCACCCAATCTTTAGGTATTTTCCTTGTTTCATAAAAACAAATCTCACATTGTTAAATAGGATACTAAATCACTTGAGAGAACTGATGTTTTTGAAGTGTAATAAAGTGGTGGTGAGTGTGAAAGGCACGCAACGATAATTATTCAGCTTCCTGACAACAAAGGGAAAAATTGAGGATGAAATATAAACCATTAATACTCTAATGCTGTGTTCACATTACCGGCGACATTCTACAAGTCATTTTCAATGAAAGCCAGCGATATCACGCTACACACTGACGCCCGACACTTGTCGCTGGGTGACGCACAAAAAAAGTTGTGCTCCAATGATGAGGTGAAGCTTTCCAGCCCTCTTCTCTGCTACTGTATGATTTAGCTAAGGTAGCTAGATGCTATGCTAGCTTCCTCTGTATTGCGGTGCACAAGGGGATGTAATGCAGCGATGAAATGTAGGGTTGGGCGATATGATGATATATATCGTTAAACGATATAAAAATGTCTATCATAAATATGTTTTGCATGTCGTTTCTATCGCAATGTCGAAAACCCAGTGGCCGAACTGCGTCATGGCAATATTTACGTCACTATGTTCAGATCCTTGCATGTGGGAGCGAAGCTGCACAACATGCGGACACAGACTCAGCAAAACCAAAACAACAAGAGCTCTTAGCTAAATGAGGGGTTTGGCTACAAAAAGTCAGACACGGAGCAGAAAAGCATCTTCTGCAAAGTTTGCCACATCGTCCGCACTACAGGAATATCTGGAGTCTGTTGTCATTAACAGGCCTGTTTAGATAAGATAGACTAGGCCTGTATTTATTTATCTTCTCTGTAATTTCATTTGAAACCTTTATGTTCATTTTGCACTGAAGTTCTTAATAACATGAGAAAATGCTCAGTACTGATTACTACTACTTTTGAAGTATTTTAATTCAGACAGGAGTATAGAAACACAGGCTTTACCATGTGGTTTTCAAATACACTATTTACTTATTAAATTACTAGAAAACATTCTATATCATGGTATATATTGTTATCGAGATATGAAATGACCTATATCAGGATAAAAGACTTTATACATATCGTTCAGCCCTACTGAAATGTGAAACAAAACAGGCACTTGAGCAACACCTGGTGCACGGTCACGTGACGGCGACTCGGCGACAATGTCGCAGCCACGCCCGGCTGTTTGTAGCTTTTGTCGCCGGTAATGTGAACAACAGCATAAGTCTCTGTTACTTCAACACAGCTGTATTTCCATCGCTCTAAACACAAATAAACATCAGAAAATACCAAAATAAAGCATCAAAACACTATCAGGATTAGCATGTGGTAAATAAGATGACTTTATCTGTAAAGCAAATTAATGCCCTGCAACCCCTCAAGCCCCCAAACATCCCTCCTACCACCTCCACACAGCGCTGTTCCAGCACTCCTCCCTGCAGCTACAGTTTACGGCCTATACGCGACTCCGCACACGCGTCTCTGATGGCGATGGTGAATTAGACTGTCATTATCTGTCTCTATCTCCCCCACAGCCCCCCCCCCCCCCTCACCTCCCTCACATGTAGACAGTCACTGCTCAGTGTGGCACTCCCCTCTCTCTGTATTGCCAGGCCTCAGGTGGCAGTCATTTAAAGATCACACGTCCAGGACACACATCGCCGTCCCTGAATGCATGTCAATTCACACATGGGAAGGGGATTACACGTCTCCTCCTAGGCAGCTGCAAATTACTATTAATGGCAATGCAAATCATTAGAGTACATTTGGCGCCGCCAGCAGATCTCTCCTTTATGTGGGTTCACTCTTAATCTGTTGTGAATATTGCGCTATGCTTGCTCCTGATAGCCTGTGTGTAAAAGCATCACCGGCTACAAAGCTGTCAATTGGAGGTGGCATGTCAGATTGAACTTTACACAGGGTTACATCATTTGCAAAACAAAATATCTTTTTGGAGAGCATAAACAAATTCAAGCAAGAAGAAATCTGTGAAATATAATTAGCAAAGTTCTTTGTTGATGAGGAAGTTAAATATCACCGCTCATTGCTTCATGGGGTTATTACGTGAGAAGTGCAGATTAAATTGGTGGAAATGTCTACACCGTGGTGCGTGTGTCGAACGTTTAAAGCTAGCTTCGGTACGTTTGAATGATAACACCACTGCGGATCCTGCGGTGTCTGAGTTATAGACTACCCCCGTGGATATTTCCTGCTGAGTGTGTGAGGTTAATATTCTCTCTCAATGTCATTAGCGCTGGCAGAGGGGCTGAGAGCACTGTGAATCAGACAGGGACTGATCCTGTCAATTCACACGCGCACGCACACACACACACACACACACACACACACACACACACACACACGCTCTCACAAAGAGCCAGGGCCAGACAAAATCAAAGCGACTGTACTGAGGTCAGCATCACCTGGCCTCATGCTTCCCCTTGCATCTCCAATCCCTGTCTGATTAATGAGCCTGGATCAACCCCGGCCAAGGGATAAAGACTTGACAGACATTCCTGTCAGGTCCGACCTCATAAGCCTTGCTTGACCCCGGTTTGGCCGGGGATGAAGTCTAAGCTCCAACAATGACCCGATTGAGAGGTATAGGAGAGAAATGCAGAGATCAGTGCGGAAAGGTGGACGTCTCTTTTTAAAGTTTCAGCAAGTGAGGTGTGTTACACGGCCAGACAGAATGACAGCTGCTTCCCATGTTACAACACTGAATTGTACTGTGAAATACGTCAGCAGACACGGGAGCAGTATTACAGTGAAGCTTCAGAGCCTATACAACACCTGCAGAATAAAATGTTAGCATTCGTATATGTAACATTTGTAGGTTTCATACGAATCAAATCAACGTTATGTGACGTAGTTCAAATCTCATCAGGAGGAGGAGGGGACGGTGGATGGCGTGTAGCCCGGGTGACCACTGTCCGAGACCAACAAAACCGTGTGTTTTTTAATAAACGAGAGTTCGGGACAATAACTGTTTTTGTTATTTACGTTGATTACGTAACTTAAGTAATTTGCTTAACAAACGTTCTTATTTTAACCAGGGCCCTGCAGGCAGAGTGCCGGGCTTTGAAGCCAATCTGATATAGTGGCCAAACGGAGGTATTGCAACTAGCGGGTCCATCGCGCGATTCCATGGGGCCCAAAAATATTTTTTCCCATAGACTTACATGGCAAAAGAGATGTTTGTAAATCTGTGGGTACATGTTTTGACTTTTTGACTTTTTACTATCAAGATTTGATCCATTCGGTGCGATAACATTTGGAAAGTCTAAAAGAGCCGCATGATTAAATCTTGAAGTTAGCCCTAGCGCTAAACCAGAAGTAAGCTCGGTCGGCTGCAGTCTGTAGTGCGCCTGCTCTATGAGCCCCATAATGCAGAAGAAGTGCCGTTCATCAGAAGTTTTTTTTTGGCTTCATGCGCCACTGAACAACGTTCATAGAAAAGAATCCAGTTCTCTTTATAAATCCATGATTTTAAATCAAACCACAATGTTTTTCCTAAACTTACCCACCGAGTTTTGTTGCCTAAACTTAAGTTTTGTTTGAATTCACCAAACTGTGACCGCAGTGAAGCGAAAAGAAGTACTATTTACAGTATATGCTTTATGAGCTCCCGTTGATATCCTCTGCATATGAAATGCATAAATGTAACATATCCGTGTTTTGCAGAAACGTACAATGGCAGCATTTATTCTGGCGACTGGCTTGCATCGCCTCCCTCCTCACAGTGCCTGGTCTGTGCTCACAGTACGGCCATGCGTCTTGTGAATGTTTGTATTGAAAGATTAGTTGTCTGTCCACATGACAAACACCCTCCTCTCTCAGTGAGCAGGAGGTGAAAATCAATTCACTGATGGCATCTCCGTCAGTGAGGACATCAATGCGGCACAAACAAGCAGCACACGCGCTCTCATGCATGCTGCACAGCCTCACATCTTTAAGTGCCTATAATACTATAACATTACAGTGACAGGGTCAATCAGCCGAGGCCTATTGCCGTACACATTAAACAATGAGTTTTTCCATGAATAAAAGAACGCGCAAATATATAGTGTACGGAATATGTAACAGGAAATGAACTCGTGTAACTCTTGCAATAAAATAAAGGAACCATTAAATAATAGATGCTGCGATCTGTGAGGAAGAATCCCTCAGTGCCCTGTCTTGCCTGTACGCTCTGTCATTACAGTGTTCAGGCTCAGTGCTTGTCAACATTTCCCTGAGAGGGGGAGCCATCCCGCATTACGTTTGAGTGAGTTCAACTGTCAACTGCCAGCCATTTGTATGCCTCAGCATCCACCTAATAGCAAATAATCACTACCCCGCGCTCTCTTCATGGCAAATGATCGATGTTGTCTTGAAGTCTGATGGATGACCCTGCCACAGTGATGTCCAGGCATGCATTAAAAACCACCTCTATGAAATGCCTGTCAGTCTGATGAAGCGGCGCACACGGATTCACAGGCGTGTGCACACGCTGACACTGAGGAATGCATGCGCGCGGATAAAAGGAGGGGAATGAACAAAGTGGAGGGAAAAAGCCATGATTCAATTAAACAATAAAAAAAGTTAATTTCCTTATATTAGTGGAGAATTTTATAATGTGACGGGACCCGCGGTGTGATTGGTAGACAGCATTACTAGAGGTAGACTGCTCCAAGTACCACCTGGGATGCTTCGTTTCCTCCTCTCGCCCTCCTCCCCTCTCTCTAACGCACAAACAGCTCCCTATTACCCCTCAGTGTTCAGATTAAAATGCACAGCACCACAATCTTTGATCTCCCACTTGCTGACACAAATCCTTTCAAGCCTCAACATTTTCCTGCAAAGGTAATTAGTGCTAATTAAAAAGTTTCGAAAGCAGTCTACGGCTGCTGTTGATGCCGCCGCTGCTGGTGCTCGGGCGCGCCCTCCGTCAGATCACCCATCTACCCCCTCCGCGGATGTGTGTGTCAGCTGCGTTCCTGCCTCTTTGCTTGCAAAGGATCCCGCAACTAGACGACACCAGAGCGTTTGTAGAAGCAAGATGGAAGCCCAGTGAGGGGTCTAACTGGGGGTTCTTCCCCCCTGACAAACCCGTGCTCTGCAGGAGAACATGTAATGACACATGTAACAAATACAAATCCCACAAATAGAACAGGTGGAGTCTTTAATTGGGAAACCCTAACTTGGGGGGGCTTGTAAACATGGAGTAATTAACTTGATAAGGGATTCAATTTGCTGAAAATATCATTGCAGGGAAACATATCATTTAGAACGAACAGCGATTTGCATAATGATAACAAATGCAAAGACTCCAACTTCTTTTGGCATAATGAATAAACACATGAAAAAAACTTCCTGTTTAGCGTGATTACAATCATTTGAGATAAAGATATAACTTGAGCAGTCTAACCGTGCTATCATTCATTCACCGGCCTGCCTTATTGCTTTCATCAAGCCATTATTATGATATAATTAGCTGCCTTTCTAGCATATTATTAAAGTGGCTTGCTGAGTGTCAGGTACAGAGGCGTCTCAGAAATGACACACAAAAAAAAGCAATATCGTTCCACAATGTTTCAAAAAGATAATTACATAATCTCAGCATGGAGAGCAACCAGAAAAGTGATAATTAGACAAGTATTCCTGCCAATTAAAATATCAAGCCTTGTATTTTTCCCCCTGTGTGGGTAAGAGCTTGCTGCACTTCCATGTACAACACCATACGATTATAATGCTCATGTAAAATCATCATAGAGAGTTTTCAGGCACTTCTAAATCTGCTAAGGTAACGAGTATGTTGAGATTTTCAGAGATGACAATAAAAGTCAGGAGTATGTTTTGGCTCTAACAAGCCTATTAATAGGCTTAATGATTGACATGTAGGTGTGCCAAGAACAAAAAGCAGAGAAACAACAAAGTTATTAATTTGACCTTTGGGATAGTTCTCCTTCGTTCATCGTTGTTGTTTTTGCCTTGTCTTACACCTCGAAAAGGAGATAATAGAACATGTCACCGCACAAGGCAGTTTGAAATTGAATGCCATCATTTTAATTTAAATGTTACATTCTCAGTGACATCTCTGTCAATGCATAATTGGCACTGAATCCCAGTTTGGATGTACATATTTATCATTCAGCGTGAGACACTCAAAGACACCGACAGATATGTTACTTTGATGGGATGACAGTCAGATGTGGGAAAAAAATAGAACTGCAAATCAACAGTCGCGCTGTCAGTTGAGGTTTTTGTCACAAACTTGAACATAAACATGCACGATTAGAAACAGCAAACGAGCTGTAGGCTGGAATCAGTGTCCTTGCTCCAGAAGTGTGTAAATAGGCTTATTTGATCCAAGCAGAGCAAATCAAATTCAGAAGACAGACTCAGACGAAAACCATAGTAAATGATGGAAACTTTACTACTTAGGGTTGGGTGATCGCTTCTATTTTCATACCGTCCAATCGTGGTTACTCGAGATCACAGATACATGGCTTACATGGTGAACAGTGCCTGGATAAAGCCTTACTTCCTGTCCAAACAGGAAGTCTGTGTACTCGTTCTCAAAGTCCCTTCGCTACAGGAAACAACAACAACAGCCTCCGAGCTCCTCAGCCGACGTGCTGAAAATGACACGTTTTGAAGCTCGTCCGATCGTCAATCATCATATTTTCAATTGTTGATAAACAATCCAATCACCAATCGGCACACGCCTACTTTACATTATGACAAAGTGCACAGTGGGAAAGTGCCATTGCAGAATTTGAATGCAATACACACAGTTCCAAAAGTTACTTATACTGTAGTATACACTGGTCATATTGCAAAAAGCAAGTAGGATATTTGACAGTCTATAAAGACAGAAACAAAGCTATAACACAAGATGATCTTTTAAGCTTTTAAAACACAATCAGATGACGTTGTTGCACTAGCAGTCTCTCTATAATGCTAAAGATGGCCTTTCTGTCTCTGTAGTTCCCTGACATGACACCTTAAAGGGAGGTATGTGATCAGCCCGGTGTAAACCACAGGCAGCAGTGGAGCTCAATGACAGAAAAAAAAAAAGAATAAATCCCTCCCACTCCCTCTCACTTTCTCCCCTCCCCGCCTCTCTCCGTGTCTTACCGCTGGCCCATTACCTTTACAGAGTGAGGCTCATTAAAGAAGGCAAGTTGAGTCAAATCTTTCTGTAATTCGGCGGAGGTGAATTGCTGTCAACATCATTAACCGTCATTTCTCCAACTCACTTCAGTACTTATGAAGTGTTCTTTATTGTGTAATGATCCAAATCTCTTCTCTAAATCGGCCCTCTTCAAAGGCCCTGGAGGACATACCACCCATGCAGCCGCCTGACATGCTAAAGGGCCAGATTAAACGTGGCTCCATCATTACGTTCCTCTTTGTGCTTAAGCAGATCCAGCATGTGAGTGGAACAGGCTGTTCAGACCTGGCATTAACATGAATCTTTGGTGATGCGATCACAAGTGGACAGCTCTAATACGTCTGTTCATACCTGTTAGAATATGTCTCCACGTGAGTTTTGAGCGACCACTTGTGACTGGAACACACTTCTCCGCTCTGTATGCAAATAACACATACATCATTTCCATTTGCACATACAAAGATACCGTAGACTGTATGAAATATGGGCGGAGTGAAGTGACGTCACACATAGGTTTCTGAAGAGTTAAAATGAAGCTCAAAGTGAGTGTCTCCGGATGTCACTATCTTGGCAGTGCATGATGTTGCTCCAAAAATGGGCAAAGTGGTGGAGCGTGGATAGAGCTGAGGCGGGCTGAATGAACCCTGACTCAAAGCTACTAAGCTAACGAAAGCTAATAAACTAGGCTAAGAAGCTACCTTAACGCTACATCAACTCAAATTCAGGCAGTGCAAACCACAGCACCGGGGGTCACAACACCCAAGTGTTGGGGCAGTTCAGAGTCCAACCGCTTGGGCTTGGGTTTTTTGCCAGTTACCATCACAAAAAGTAACTAATTATATGGAATACACTGTACTTAATAGATAACTAACTAACAATTTAAAGCAAATCACTTAAACTGAACTGAGATTACACTGATGTAATGAGAAAACAATAATGATAATAATCTTTAAATTATAATTCTCCACACCGCTATTGCAAACAATACACATAGTTATGGTTCTGAGACTGATAAAAGTCTGCAGGGAACTTACATTTAACATTGCTATCGACAGTGCTGTGCAAGACTGCCTACGTGCTTTGTGTGCCAAAGGGTGTACTTTTTATCACCTGACAGCGGTATGTGTGCAATATGTTCAGATTTTTGGGTACATGGCCCTCCGTGCACAGAGCTTCAGAGAGGCAGGGATAAGAGCAGGCGGGCGGGTGTCAGATCTGTGCAGAGCACCTGAACAAAAACACTGACACATCACCAACAGTATCATAATAACATCCAAAACACAAGATTCACTCTCAGTGGTTTTTGTGACATGAGAAATACTTAAATATACTAGTGTTTAAAAGTACAAAAAACACCAAACTACACAGAGCTACTGCTCAAGACGTAATGGACAAAGCCAAGTGAATGAGTACGTACTTCCGCTTATACAGGGGAGTCAGTTGAGTAGGCGGTCCTTCAATGTGGCCCAGGATACATTTACACACACTTCTAATATGTGGCCTAGATCACCTCCGAATGTGGTGTGAGTGGTCGGATCTCAATGCGTTAACTTGTGATCAGATCGCTCTCATAGGTCTGAACGGGGCCGAAGACAGATCAGCAGACCCATAGAGTTCAGAGGAGAGATGGATACTGGTTTTCAAACATGGCTGTCTTATCTATGTAGGGCCAGACCTTCTACTACTCATTTTCATTTGGTTTGCTGCATCGCAAGACCAAATTTCTGCCAATAACCTTCTTCCCTCCCTTTCTGTTTTTTTTAATACTGTTTACTGATAGTTCATTGATCTCATAGGGCCATTGGTCAGGCTGGCTCCATGGCTAATTATAGTGAGAGCTGCCCGGCTTGTCATGCTAGATGTCCTCTGAGTCCTATCTTAAGAGAAGCCCCCTTTGTGCCTCCGCCATTGTGTGTCCCCTAGTGCTCAGTATCATGCTATGAGATGTCCTCCAGGCCTTGTGTTGGGGAAAGCCTCTTTTGTGCAGGCGCCATTGTGTGTCCCCAGTGCTGAACCCCCTGCTAGGTAGGAACACAGACAAAGTGCAGCAGGGGGATGCTTCTCAGAGTCCTAAGACCTACAGTAAATCTTCAAACAATTTAGACAAACAAAAACGGCTGCTGTGCCGCGGCGAGAGTAGACAAGGAAAAGCAGATGAATAAGCAACATCAATTACTGGGGCTTTGACCTGCAAGCCCCCACACCATGGCACACATTTCACACCAAATCGCCCCAGATTGAAGTTGACACTGCTGGAGTGGAAACACTGACCCCTCACAAGGCTAGTGCTTCAAACTTAAGAGCAGAGAAAGGCAGGGGGGACTGACAAACTACATAGACCAAGGCCAATGTGGAAGGGAGACAAGGAGGAGGGGTATGAATAAAAAAAAAAGAAAACACGCATAATAGGTCCTAGTTTGTTTCAAAGTGAGACAAAATGGCTCAATTTGAGCACTTAGGCCATCGAATTGGCCCAGCTGAGGTACAAGAGGAACATGCGAGGGGACAACCGCATCAGACCACTGATAAGGAGCCTATAAGAGGAACAAAGCCAGATGTCCAACAGGCTTACCAGTGAACCTGAGTGGGACTGGACCCTCTTTAAAGCTCGTTTTAGCCTCCCAGCTTTACCCTCAAAAAGTGCCGCTTCCCCGAAACCTTTTTACTCAGGCAAATAAAGCCTCCCTCTACTTTGTAAGCTTGCACAAAGGCAAAATAAACACATGGGTCACATTTGTTCAACACATAGTACACTGCTTTAATAAAAAAAAGAGATACCACTTTAAGTCTTATGTCTTACTTTCCAATGGCGCCTATTTTCATTATGACTTTGATTGAAAACCCAAGAAAAAGAGTGTCTCCAAAGGTGAGAGAAGATCACGCAATCCTATCACAGTTTGTCAATACAGTGTTAATTAATCTAATAACAAAGTGCTCTGAAAAGCATGCCCCGCACTGACTAGAAGACATGTAGTCTAGCAGCAGCATAGCAGCACATTGACACATTTGGGGGCATCAGGCTCTGGATAGAGACAGTCCTAACAATATCCCAATTAGCCAGGGGGAAAGCAGAAAATATGTCTCAGGTTCACGGAACAAGCGTGAAACTTAATAATATGACATGGCATACAAAAAACAGAGCATGTCTTTTTATAGCCACATGTGAAAATGAAGCAAAAAGAAAAGGAACAAGAAGGAAAAAAACGCTCATCTTTTTACAGATCTTTCTATTTGATGGTGGATTTCAGTGACATGATAAATAATGACGGACATACTGTAGTAATAAAAAAACATGAAGGAAACGGATGCAACAATTATAAAAAGACAGGGAAGGGGACAATCCAGCATTTATTATCAGGATGGATGTGGGAACAATAACTTCATGAGCTTGAAACCAGTTATATGTGCACAATCATATGAAAACACCTTGTTGTGTACAGATATTATTCTGAGACCAAATTATCAGACCAAAATGCATTCCACTCTGCTCGTACATGTATGATACAGAACGAGAGAAAACTGCATTTCTTATTGCTGAATACTGCAGAATTGGAAGTACTCGAAGGTTAAAATGTACATTACATTCCCACTCTTGATAATTTTCAGTTTAATAATATGAACATTATGGAGGTCATTAGCAAATTTAATGAAAGCCTAAAACCAATTTTGCCTCCATGAAACCATGACACATTGACAGACAGACAAGGCGGTCTGTCAGGCAGAGCAAAGAGAATCAAAACCGAACATTATCACAAACTACTGAACCCATCCAAAAGCTCCACATGCTCGACTAATGTATAGGACTTAAATGTGAACACCTGTTTCAAACAATGGAGCCATTCGCATCTTTCACCCCCCCGATCACAGACATTCACACAGAATGATAATGGAGCCTACGCCAGTCAGTCAGTCAGTCAGCCGTCTTTGCAAATGGAAATCCAAAGAAAGGTGGAGATGGGAATCATTTTATCTAGTTGACACACATTACAACGGAGAATTTCAAAAGAGTAAGATGGAAGCTCTCAGGTCAATTATGGTGTCAAGGCTGTCAGCTTGCAATGAAATATATACCTTTGAAGAACACTTTACTCGAGGGATGGGGTAAAAAGGATGGGAAGACGTACTGTTTAACCCAGAGACCATATAAGAATATCAGAGATGATGGAGTAAAACGTGGCATGATAATGGGCCATTTTCACTGAGAACACTTTGTCAAGAGGGACAGACTACACCCACTTCCTGAAGGGTAGTATCAAGGAATATTATTTTGGTGGCCGAAGCTCATTAACAGCATCAGCTGAAACGAGGTGCTTGATCATTAACAAAGTCATTAAGATAATGGGGAAAGGTGATTTACAGTATGTATTTTGTTACACTGTAGTTTAACCAGACACCATTAATTTTTTAGGATTTTAGTTTTCTAGAAAATCAAGCTTGCTTAAACAACCAAACTAAGCCATGCTCTTAAGCCTGCTCTTAAGCCAAGTACCAAAGCTTTGTCACAGCCCTCAGCGTGTGATACCGACTAGTCTGGCGGGTTTACCGAACAGTGCTGGGATAAAGCCTTACTTCCTGTCCGCACAGGAAGTCTGTATCCGTGTTTCCAAAGTCCCTTCACTACCAGGCCCCCAGGAAGACCGCCGATCGTTGAAACCAATTTGACATAGTGACCAAACAGTGGTATTACAACTATGGCGGCCGTCACGTGATGCCATTGGGCTCAAAAATATTTTTTTCCCCATAGATTTACATGGTGAAAGAGACTTCTATAAATCCATTGATATTTTTTTTTCCGCATCACAATGCCTCGCGGACTGACTCATTTCACTATCAGGATTAGATTCATTTGGTTTGATAACATTGGAAAGTCTAGAAGAGCCGCAGGATTCTCCCCATTCAAGTTAGCCGGAGCGCTAAACCGGATGTAACTGGCTCCGTTGACGGAAGTCTGAAATGCTGAAAATTACAAGTTTTGAAGATTTGGATCGTGTGATGAGACATACCTGCTCTGTTCCCTCAGTGAATGATTGAAAAGACCTACAGAGAATATATTTACATGGCGCTGCACTTACGTGGTGCCACAGAGGACGATTGTGATTGGTTTAAGGAAATACAAACAGGCCAGGGAGTTTTTTTCCCTATCCAGGAGTGCATTGAATCCAGAC
>JAOVVB010036381.1:0-15347 GCA_028570985.1 Heterobranchus longifilis
TGTGTGTGTGTGTGTGTGTGTGTGTGTGTGTGTGTGTGTGTGTGTGTGTGTGTGTGTGTGTGTGTGTGTGAGCGAGCGTGAACATGACTGCATATCTATATAGGCCATCTTATTTTATATAGTATTTAATTTTTTTAATCTGCAATCCATAAATTTGAATTCTGATTTACTGGAATTCACCAACAAGCTACAGTTCTTTGTGCATTGAACAAGAGACGCAACGATAACAGACGTGATGTGATGTCGGAACACTGACGAGATAAAAAGAAATGCTGTTGACTCAGTTGGTTCTGTGAGATAACATTGGCAAGTTTTATTATAGGAAGTGGTGCATTTTTCACATTCTTACGCTTTCTTGGAGTGTGCAGTGGTTCCCCACCCCATCAGATCAAGTACAGTACACACACACACACACACACACACACACACACACAGTGAGTGGGTATAAATACTACTCTAGCAGGATTACAGGCTGAAAGTGGGTTTTGTTTGAAGTTGCCGTGTATACTTACGTGTTCTCGGGTTGTAAATCTGCCCACCAACACTTGTTCCTCTGTGTCTCATAAACACAGTCAATAATGTCTCACACAGCGTGACTGTGTTTCAGGACGAGCAGCTTACAAAGAGGAGAACAGTATGTCTTACTACCTTTTCATTTTAAACCGGCGTTTTAAAACGAAAACGTTCTCCATCCATACAAACGATTTAGCACCGTATCAGAAATAATCTCCGTCCATATTAAAACGACTGAAGACGCATCTCACATGAAGTCACGTACACTGGACATGTACCAGCGTAAACAGGAAGCAGATTGTCTATTCAGCGGTTGAAAATCATGGATGTATTTTAACAAGTAATGATAATAATAATAACAACAACAGAAAATACTTTGAAGGAAGAATGGCAGTGGGGAAAAGTAAGAGCAGAGCAAATACAGTGATATATTAGAGTGGAGCTTTATCTACCGGCGGACAAAGCCATGGCAACGGGAGAGGAGTGGATACATAAGAAGGGTGAAATCACAAAATGTTGACCTATCTCACTGATAAGACTGACTGATGTAGGTGTCTGAGTCACCGTTTCCAAAGATTCTCCGTTTCTGCTCGTCCACACTGCAACACAACACCGGAGCTGAGCAGTGTTTCTAAACTTCTCCGTTTTATGGGCTCAGAAATGCTGGAGTAATGTGTAGGCGAGGCATAAATGTATGCGTTTTAAAACGAAAATGTAGTAATGTGGATGTAGTCTTATTGTCCCTCAGGTTATTTCAGAGACATCCCTGTCTCTTATTTCCCACGGCAGTGACGGTGAATCCCATCGCAGCTCTCTGTCTGCTGATTTGTGAGCCCCTTTCACATTTGACATTTCATTGTTAGACTCTGATTGATACTCTCCCGGGCCTCGTACTGGATTGTAAATGTGGATGTAGCCTGTGGTTGCTTGCGCACCGTGCAAGTGATAGTAGGTTACTGTGTCGAGTGGAGCGTGTCCAGGCAGGTCTGAAAAACATGTTAACTTGGAAATTTGTAACAGCGGCTGTCTCTCTGGAATGATGGCAGTCTGGGAATTCCTTCCCGATGCGTCGCATTTCCCACTGCTTTAACCCCCTCCGGGCTCAGTACTTATTTCACCCTTAATTTGCTGTTTTTGACCTTGTCTCTTAACTCCAGGCAATGATTTGCCAGCAGGACCCGGTGAAGCAGAGGAGTAATATAACATACCAAACATGCTCCATCTTCTCCTCTCGCAAATTAAATAATATCTCTCTGATCTCAAATGTAACAGGACAGAAATGACAGCAAGAATGGCCCATTTATTGACACATTTATTGTACCTGATCAGATGTTTCCATTTTGATGATGTTTTGTTATATACACACACGAGGTGGTGTGATTACCAGTGGTGGTAGAAGTACTCTGATATTTACTTAATCGGTTGTTGGCATATGACGTCACACACAGTGTGCTTTCCAGATGGAGGGCAGAGTAACTGCACACATGCCTTTGATTTCTGCTGTTCACGGCTGTTCCACTCGATTAAAACAGGGAAAAACGAAGGCTACGTTTGAGTCCCGAAAATAGTAGTACATACAGAGGAGAAGTTAAAAAAATATCTAAAAATAAAACTCAGAGAAACAGCAGCAGATGGATCAAAAACCTCCATCTTCAGTCTGCAGGAGGAAGTTTAACGTGAAACATGCCTCGAGTTAGTATGACCATGCAATTACAATGTGCCATACTAAGTAAGTACAGTACAGTAAGTACAGTACTGTACTTACTGTACTGTACTTACTTAGTATGTAAGTAAGTACAGTACAGTACAGTACTGTACTTACTGTACTTACTTAGTATGTAAGTAAGTAAGTAAGTACAGTACAGTAAGGACAGTGTACTTGCTGCAGCTCCACCCTGTGGTGTTCAGAGGATGTGGCACTTGTTGCAATGTTAGCTTGTTAACGTGTTACAATAAATTGTAAACTGAGGCTTTGACTGCGTCCCTGTTTCTGTGGTTACTCATTTAAGATACAGGCTGATGTAGCAGCCAATCAGAATTGAGTATTCACCCAGCCCATGATATAATATATGGTAAAGGTCTTATTTGTATGCAATTTGCATAAGGGGTTTCATATTTGCTGTATATTGGTATATGCACAGTTGATTTTGAATTGTTCATACACATTTTGATGTAGCTAGCTTCTTTTTTATAAGATTTGACTCTCTGGACGGTATCAGATTTCCGGCACCACTGACAGGAATGTTATTGACTTTAACATGTTACCAATTAATATAGATTATATGTGATTCTCTGTCTGTTCCAGTGGAGGGTCTGCGGGAGGAGGAAATGATCCGCAGCGGCAGTCGAGAGCAGAGGAAGAAGATGCTGCCAGGCGGGTCAGGGTCAGGAGACCTGGACGATGTGACGGAGGCTCTGATGGGCCTGCCAACAGTTCTGTATCCAGACCCCACCACCACCACCACCACCACCACCGCTGCTGCTGCTGCTGCTGCTGCTACAGGTAGTGCATGCATAATGTTGATAATAATGATTCTCTTTGTACAGCACTTTGTGCAGGTAACACATGCTATGCATAAAAAAGACAATCAACAGCATAAAAACACAAAACAAAAGAGAAAATATAAAAATCAGGTGATAATAGTTTTTCCAAATACCCGTGTACGTGTGGACTAGGCATGAATTGTTTTCTCTCCTGTGTTAATGACTTAAGAACATATGAAAAAAGTTCTGCAGGATAATTTTCAAACTTACTTTTTTCCATCTGTGAAAACAGGTGAAATAAAAGTTTGGGCAGGTGGATTTATTTTCTGCCAGAATCATTTTTCTAAGTGTTTGTTGTTGTAATACTTATTTCGGCCACAAGAGGCTGAAGTGCACCACTGCCCCCTGTTCTGCTCTAAAAACATTCATGTTTTCTTCCAGGTTTAATGTCTCTTTAATGCACCATTACTGGAACATCATGTCTTTCCTTTCAGTATAGTTCAGTATATAAATATGTCAGTATAGCTAACACTAACTGCAGATTAAATACACTGATTAAAATAAACTTGTCAAAAGAAAGAAATGACAGTAATGTTACATAACTTGCTATCACACATAATATATACTTTGTGTTCAGGCTGCATGGAGAAATTAAAACGGACTTGGAAGAAAACATGAGAAGCATTTACAGCAATAAACAAAAATGATCCTGACAAAAAACAATCACCTGTCAAAACCACAGATGAAAAAAACTCTTAATTCAGCAGTCGAGTTAGTTACTCTGCTACTACTGATGAAAACCAGACATTTCTTGATTATGCTGCTTCACAATAAAAGCTTAGAAATAACAAAATAACAGGGGACTTTTATTGTGAAGAATATATAGGAAATTAAATGTGTTTATCACAGAATTAGCGGAGATTTGTCAGCAGCTGGAGCACAGCGGAGACCGGCGCTCTCTGCAGGTCTCTCCTCAACAAAGTGCGTCTCTCATTACAAAATAAACAACATATAAAGAAAAGAAGAAGGCTCTCTTGTGCACCAAGTGTCACTTTGGATCCACCTATCGCAGGAATATCTACACGGAAATATATCCGATCACTATCCGACCAGGCAGGAAGCAGTAAAGTTTCAAATGTGGACACACGTTCTGATCTGAAGCATCTGATCTCAAACATCACATTGAAAAGACAAGTGTAGAAAATCACCAGATTTGTTGTTGTCACTTGCCTATCAGGTCTTCTGTATAAAGCTGTATTACTGGTGTGTGAACAAATAAGTCTAGTGGTCAGACAAAGTGTAAACAGGTGTTTTAAGGTATGATTAAGAGCTGAGAGGTTCCTGCAGACTTGAACCTGGACTCTGGAATGAACCCAGCAGATTTAAGAGGCCTTGTGGGACAGTAAGGAGTCCATGTAACGCTTTGTACGGACTGAGGATGATTTTTAAATGGATTCTAAAAGGTAACAAGAACCTAAAACCCTGGCTGATGTGAGAAGATTATTTAACTGGCTGCAGAGTTCTGCACAGTCTGGAGCTGAGCGACAGCTGCAACATTAATGGAGGTGAAAAAGCCTTTACCAAATCATCTCATATCGATCGCAGGCCCCTGAATTCAATCAAATTCAAATCGTATCGTGGCAGACTTTGTGATATACAAGCAAATATTGTGTCTTTGTCCAAAGAAACAATGTAGTATTGTGATGAAACTTGTGATTTACACTCCCAGTACTTAGTAATGCAGAGAAGTGTTCAGGGCCAGTGACCAGGATGATCTGCAGAACGTTCTGTTATATCTGATCTCTCATTATGTAGTGTGCCAGATTGTTAGAAGGTTTGAGGAGTTGATCCTTCAGTTACATTATATTTTATCTCTACAGCTGAAGAAGTGAATGAATCAATTAAAACAAATCTGTTTCTGTGTGACAGAGATCCACTCTGCTCCTGAAATACTCCCTCACTGTTTAGTCTGTTGGTACATTAAAACCTACAACAGACCTTGATCTCTCTGCTCTGATCTCCCCTGGCCTCTGTCATTAGAACGCTGTTTGTCCGAGAGGGGGCACGGCACGGAAACGTTGCTAACACACACACACACACACACACACACACACACACTCGCAAGCCGGTACACACGTGTACAGTAAGTACAGTATACTGTATTTGCACACGCCTACATCAAAGTGTTTTGTGACACACACACACACACACACACACACACACAATAATGACAGCCCAGCAACAGGAGGTGTAACTCAGGAAACAAAAGCTGCAACAAGGTGGAAGCTGGGCCTGGGATTAGATCTACCAAGCAAAGGCAAAAGATGTAACTATGAATCATACAAACAATAACAGAGAGCCCCAGGGAGGACGTATCTTTGTAGGGCAACTATTTACTTTCATTAATGGGTGGGCCATTGGGTGAAAGGATTGTAATTTAACCTTAAAAATGAGACATTTCTCGGCTGCCTCTAACAGCCTATAGACTGATTTCTATTATGAAGGACTCGAGGTGAAGGTTTTGCCAAAATCCAACGGATTTGACAAATTACACCACGGTCACATTCCTCACTCCGCCATCGCCCTACTAAGCTGACGGTGACATTTAATATCCACAACAACCTCTGTAGTCTTATTTAGCCATTTGTTAGCCTTTTTAAAAACACGTAAAAGCTTTGAAATTCACCAGCAGGGGGATTTAACAGCATATTTTATGTTGTAGAACAAAAACGTTATAATCTCTGAAGCTGGTGTTGACAACAGACCTTTTTTCAGACGTCTAACCAAAAACACATCAAAAAACCCAGTGACTTTGAGGCAAAGGAACTGAAAGTGCTAAAATGCTAACTCATTTCTGCGTTTCAGAACTACACACTGGGGCACTCTGTGTTTATGTGTTAACATAAATAATGTTTTCTCACTTTTGAAGTCAGATGGATCTAATGTCAACAGTAGATTTCCTGTCACGTGCAGCCTCATCTGGTCCCCTAAACAATCTCTGCTTATCTGACGGTGACCCCACCCATGTGCTCTCTCCTCCAGAGCCGCCAGCAGGAGAAACCCCCGCCCAGCTCCCCGATGAAGCGCCAGAGAAAACCACCAAAGAGAAGAGGAAGAGGAAGAAAGAAAAAGAGCGGGATCGATCAAAGGTGGAGAACAAGGAGGAGCAGGGGACGTCTCAGGGCAAAGCAGCCGAGGACAAACCCCGGAAGACACCCTTCCCTACCCAGCCGGTTACAGGTACCCTCTGCTCCCCAGTGTTCGGAAACACGACATTAACCAAACAAAGTGACTGAGACACTGCGTAAAGAGTACAAAAATAATACAGGTAGAGCGATTTCAGTGCTGTATCGAGGGCTAGTGATGAGCAGAGGAACCTCCACTCTATATTAAAGATTAGTGGGAAAAAGAAAGCAAAGGTAAGACTAGAATAATATATTTAACATACAGAAATCAACCACCAGCTCCAGGATGTGGAGAGAATTTTGCTGGAAAATCAGAGTCAGATTCTTTATTATTAAAGACTAAAAGTAGATTTTCATCTACACAACAGACAGAGACTGTGTGGAGAGAAAAATGCACATCACACTCATGTTTTCTGGGAATATATAAAAATGAGAAAATACTGGGATGATGTGTGGGAAGAGTTGAAACTGGGTTATGAATTACCAAAAACATTGGAGGTGCTGTATCTGGGCAGTCTGACCGGAGGAAATGTCCAGTGTGAGGAGTTAAATTACTGCTAGAGGCGACTGAAAACACAATCACCAGGAAATGGTGCAAATAAGACCCTCCTACTTTGAGAAACTGGCTGGACATTGTCGAGGAGGTATTTAATATGCAAAGACTTACACATGTTTGGAGAATCCAACAATCAGAATTTGTTGATAAATGGGACAAATGGACAATCTATAAGACCCTTCACAGAGACACCATCAGTGACAGTGTATAATGACAGGGACATCTTGTGTTTTATCAATATGCTATCTATGCGTAACACTGACACGACCTGTGTTTGTTTTGTGGTTACTAAATGAAAAACAATAAAACTTAAGTTTTAAAAAAAAAGAAAACATGACAAGACAGTAGGGAACTCACTGCTCGGGGCATTTGTGCCCACGTGGTGCGCGCCCTAACCACGCGGCTGTCGGGTCGCCCCAACATTTGTTTTTTTAATGAACCAAAACATGATGGGACAGATTAGGACAACTGCCTCTAAGCATCTTAAAGGACGTCTGGCCACCATCATCTTCTTGTGAGTTAAGGATCGAGAGGCTTGAGAGCAGTAAGTGTTGGTTTGAATGTGATGACAGTGTTTAAACAAGGGAGGGACAGGTAAAGGAAAGGATAATGACAGGCCTGGTTCAGCTGCAGGGCAACAGGAACACACACACATTCACATGCATGGAGGCTCATACATGTTCATGTACACACCGTGTCGACACATGTGCACACAGTGTTTACGCAACAACACCTACACCTACCTTTCTCCTGCCTTAATGCATAGAGCCATCTGTTTCCTGATTTAAAACCATGCATTTACCCATGCACTCATAAATATACAGATGGGTGACAAATGAAAGGAAAAACGCACTATAAAGTGACTCAGTAAAGACAACAAGCCTCCAGATCAGATCAAGATCTATTTGCTTCGTGCTTCCCTTTAATTAAGGTATGTCTCCACGGAAACCATTTGAGTGTGACAGCGACGCAGCGGCGGACATCATGTTGTTGGTGGACGGGTCCTGGAGCATCGGGCGCACCAACTTCAGACGGGTCAGAGACTTCCTGGAGGGCCTGATGACCCCCTTCCACATCGGGCCGGACTACATTCAGATCGGTGAGGATCAGAATCCTCTCCTCTCTTCCCGTCTGTGGCTTGTATTCATGTAGACACTCTGCCACACAGTGGCTTTCCCACGTCTTCCTCATCATTCATACTGCGTGTTTCAAAGGTGCACACTAGTGATGACGTGTGTGATGTGTAAATACTGTTTTTTTTTTCCAGACAAGTGAATTGCAGCAGTACCGTATTTCCTCAAATAGTGACCTTTTATTTACCTCAGCTGCAGAAGGTGCCAAGCCTTTATTTAAAGCAGGCTTGTATAAAAAGCCTTTATTTCTAATCCCCTCTGTTTGTTTGGACAATAGCACTTTATGAGTAATCCAGAACAATAAGATGTTAAAAATAGAATAATTATATTGTTGAATGGATTCAATTAAAAGCAATGGAAATATGCATTATGCTTAATTGGCATGCAAATATGACAGCCACTGGGAGTTTATCCACCCTTGTTTTTTCCCAGGCCATTATTTGGGGCAGGCCTTTATTTGTTTGTGTCGACCAGGACCCCGAGACTTCGAGCTTCTATTTGAGTCTCGAACACTATTTGAGGAAATCTGATTTACATTACTTAGCTACAGCTGAATTTATTCACAAATGATTTCATTTCTACTGACTGGTCCTCCTGATATTTGTGACCACAGTCAAATATGCAGACATGTCTGCTCATGCTCACATGCACTCATTCACATGCACGCGCGCATGTGCGCACGCCCTGGCACTGCCCTAACAACAGCACAGAGCACCCTAGCAACTGGAAAGCACCTAACTTGAATGTGCTATCAACCACTGGTTAACAGCCACATTTTACCAACCAAGCAACTGCAAAAAATACCACAACAGCCACCTAACAACCAGATCCTCCTTTCAGCTCATACACAACTCATATTTCAGCTCCTGTCAGTCTGACACACTTCAATCATTCTGTATCAAATCATTTCTATACAATTCTTCTCATTTCAGTGCTTACATGTTAACTGTCATCTCAGCTCCTCTTGTTGCTTCCACTTTAACAAATGTTTGTGCGTTCTTCATCTGTTTCATCCTTCAGGCTAAACCTGTTACTCCTATTTGTCATACTCCTTTAGCTGCTCTTTCATTCACAGCTTTTAAAGCAATGCATTTCAGCATTTCAGCACGCCACATTTCCAAAAAGAAAAGCATTCTCTAGTCTCACTACATTAGTAGTAGTACATTAGTATAGGTTGTAATAGAGCATTGTTCATCTTTAAAGAAATACTCTGCCTGTTTGCTTGTAAATAAATGCTCATTTTGCTGCAACAAAAGATGAAGACAAAAAAAGAAATTGTCACTTAAAGTATAATGGGTTATTTACCTTTCCTAATGGCCTGTATAATATATTTCTTTTGTCCCAGGTCTGACCCAGTACAGTGGAGACCCTCGCACAGAGTGGCAGCTCAACAACTTCACTACTAAAGACCAGCTGCTGGAGGCAGTGAGGAATTTCAGATATAAGGGAGGAAACACATTTACAGGTAAACTCACCGCTGTTACCTTCGATACTGTCAGTGTTCATGTGTTTCTGTGTTTGACAGCCTTCTGTCTTTAGACTATACTCACATGTTACATACAATACACACAGTAGAGCACATGTACCGTCTGTCTGTCAGTGTGTAACCATGCATCCCTCTGCCAGGCCAGGCGCTGCTCCATGTCATGGAGGAGAACATGAGGACTGAGGCAGGTGCGAGGTCGGACACACCGTTTTTCCTGGTCTTGTTGACCGATGGGAAATCTCAGGACGACGCCATTGCTGCGGCAAACCGGCTGAAGAATGCCGGCGTGGAGATCATCGCTGTAGGTGAGACTGAAAAGAAGAGAGGGTGAGGTGGTGTGATGACGAACACTTTTACTTTCTAGCAGTTTGTTGGGGTTCATGTTTTCTTTAATCCATTCACATCCACCGCCTGCATTTCTGGGCACCATGGGACTGTAAGCAATGTCTACTGATTCAGTTTATTCAGCTACTGGGACCAACGTATCAATGTATCATCATGCAACAGTTTGTATGATATCTTACTAAAAGTTCTAAGATAAGATAAAACTTTATTTATCCAGAGGGAAATTGCTGTGCAGCATTAGCAATGCAAAATTGGAAGAATGCTAAGACTAAGATAGCATAACAGGAGGTGCAAAATATAAAAAACAGGTAACAACAAGGTGCAAATAAGGTGAAATCCAATTATATACAATATATACAATGCTGTATATAGAATACAGGTTACCAGTATGGATGATAGATATGGTAGGTTGCAGATGGTGCGTAGACACAGCGGCCCGAGAGAGGCTGCCAAATCCCCTTCACTCTCCAAAACAGCGAGGCCCCAGGTGCCATAGCTAAATGCTAACGCTAAGTGCAATAACTGTCGAACCGTGTTGTTAGATCAAAGATTTTCTAAATTCCTAAAGATGAAATTAAATGGTACACACTTCCTGTCTCCTAAGTGGGCGCGGTCTCATTTGAAAGTGGAGTAAACGTCATGTGGATGGATGAAAATGTATATTTGCACAATTTATTTATATTTTATTTTGCAAACATTAGATATTTACACAGCTAAAAGCTATATTTAGCATCACAGTAATTAGTTATCTGTGGCGATTGCAAACGTTAGTTGACGTTAGCTGTGTTACCAGATCTCGCGAGAGTTCGTTGCTGAGACAGAAAAAGGTCTCAAACAAAGTTATTTTTCTCCTGATCTGTCCGTCTGAAAAATGCCATTTTAGTGTCTAAATGTTCAGGAGATATGTGGCTTCTTGTGAAAACTGGATCTAAAATTTCTTTGGTGACTATGAGGTCAAAGGATCGGTCATAATCTGTGTTCACGTTCATTTTTCCCACTGGAATCAATAATCAATACATTCAGCACAGCTGCTAATCTCCTAAAGAGGCAGGGCCATAAATAAACACATGTGGCTGATGATGACTATTTATATTTGTACTTATTTATATATGCTGCTAAGTGGAGTGGATTGCTGCCAAATCAAATGTTGTGTTTAACACACAATGGCAATAAAGCATCTTATCTATTTTATCTTATTATATAGATATGTTTGCACAGTGTTAAATACAGAATGAAGAATTTCATGATTATGTCCATGATGATATTTCCTTTAATGTCCCATTATTGCACATTACGAGTCAGTTGTGAGGAGTTGAGTTGTACAGATAAAAAGCCACGAGTACGAGTCCACGAGAGACGGACAGAGCAGATTAGAGCTGAGCTGGTCCAGAGATGGACAGCAGAGACCTGAGGAGGAGGAGGGGTTGTAGAGTCTGATGGCCACAGAAAGAAAGGACTTCCTGTGGCGTTCTGTGGTACATGGTATCAGTCTGTTGCTGAAGGTGCTCCTGCGTGTGACCAGCACATGGTGGAGAGTCATTGTCCATGATGCTCTGCAGCTCGCGCAGCATCCTCCTCTCTGACACCAGAGGATCAAGCTCCGCCCCCAGGACAGACAGAGACAGCCTTCCTGATGATCTTGTTGTTTCCGCTGGTGTCGTCTGTCCTCACCCTGCTGCCCCAGCACACGACGGCACAGACTCCCACAGACTGGTAGAACAATCTCAGCATGGTACAGCAGATATTGAATGATCGGAGCCTCAGCAGGAAGTAGAGTCAGGAGGAGTCAGTTATGCACAATCTTTCGTGTGTTATCCTACGAATGTCCAGCAACACGAGTGATCAGTGCGCCTGTTTAGGCAACAAAAGTACAAAGGTTTAGGTTTAGGAAAATTTGGTTTGGGTTAAATTAAGTAAGTTTGTTATGTAACTTACGTAAGTGCTGTTAGTTAAATACTTTAAAATGAGTCAACGTTGACTTTTGATTTCACACGGGACAAGAAGAGCGGTCTCTTGGGTGAAAGTCCTGTGTTTGATCCATTCATCCACCCCGACACTTCTCTCTATATGGACTTTGTTGCTCTTTATACTACATCACCTGATTACGTCCTGACTCACGATCACGTGGGTTATATATAAATTATAGAGCGTTACTTTTAGGTACGAACAGTGAATGAGAACAGACTGAACCAGTTATAGTCTGATGTGGTCTTATAATTATTGTGCAATCCATTTTCTGTTATGTTCTCAGAGGCATTTTGTTGTAATCTCTAAATGCTTTTTTGTGCAAAGTGGGTTGAAGCATTTTATAACTTTGTATTATTCAGGTGTAAAGAATGCTGATGAGGCCGAGCTGAGACAAGTGGCGTCGGAGCCGGTGGATCTGAACGTCTACAACGTCAATGACTTCCCTCTGCTCAGCAAACTGGTGGCTCGACTGGTCCACATCCTGTGTGGGAGGATAGAGGACCGAGGCATCTCAAAACGTAACCTATTGTTGTGAATTTCCATTATCGGGATAATCGTGAATATTGTGAATATCCTTATGGACCAACTGCAATTTACTACAGTGTCCTATCTCATAAAATACAAATATTTGTTTCCTAAAAAAAAGTTGTAATGTTTCGAGAAAAAAGTCAGAATGTTTTGAGAAAAAATCGTAATGTTTTGAGAAAAAAGTTGAAATGTTTTGAGAAAAAAGTCCCAACAAACCAAAACATAAGGTAAAGTGATTCCGGTGTGTTTTAGTGCCGTTTTAAGAGTTTGACGCATATTTTGTTGATTATCGGGATGATATTGTGAATCTCAGTTATTTTGTCCAGGATAATCGTGACCTGAAATGTTAAAATCGTCCCGTCGTGCTGACTGCTTGTTGCTGTGTCTGCAGGAATGGAGCCGGGGCCCACAGCAGACCCGGCCCTCTCCTACCCCAGTCCCACTGATCTGCGTTTCTCGGAGCTGGGCTCCAGAGAAGTGAAGCTTCACTGGACCAATCCTGCAAAACCAGTCCAGCAGTACAGAGTGGTCTACCACAGCGCTGAGGGCCAGAGTCCACAGGAGGTCAGAACGCAGCCTCACAGGACTTATTACCCATGGTTCCCACACAGCCTTCAAATCCTTGAAAGTTTGTGAATTTAGGGGGGGAGGGGGGAATCAAGGCCTTGAAACTTTTTGAAAATAGACATAAATAGACATGGGTCACAGGAAGTGCTTGAATCTATATATTTTGTGCAAGAATAGAACAAAATGTTTTTTACTTAACAATAGTGAACAGGCTTAGTTCTGCTGTCTGCATGTGTGTTTCCTCGCAGCCTGGTCTCCTAAAAATGATGCTCCCACATAACGAAACTGGATTCTCAATTACATTTGTAGGAGAAACATAATTTCCCCCGGATTCTGTTTGTTTATAACGTATTACAAAAATACTTCTAATCAAAGTCCACAGAAGTCCCTGTGAAGAGGAGATCAGGGAGGAAAAAACACAGATTTGCACCCGGGAGACTGCGGTTCATAACCCGTGTAAAACCAAAAATCTACTTTTTAATCGAACAAATGTAATTATATTTTGTTTCCTAACAAACATACTTATTTTAACCCAAACTACGATCTTTTCCTAAACATAACCAAGTAGTTTTGTATCAGTTCACAACGTTAACGAGGTGTTTGAAACAGCGACCGTAATCTTTGTGAAAAAGCATTTATCTCGAAACGTAATTGAGAATACAGTTTAGTTGTACAGGAACCTAATTTTATAAACAGGGTTGATCACAGTTGCGTCCTTGTTTCACGTTCTCGTTATAAAAATTCAGTGTAATGAACCTTGATCTCAAACTAAATCTGTGTTGGGTCCTTGAATTTGAGGGAACTTGGCCTGGAAAGTCCTTGAAAAGTCCTTGAATTTGATGTTTAAGAAGGTGTGTGAACCCTGATTACCACATTAGGTTTGAGACATAAACACAGTTATAAAAGCAAACCACTGAAGAATGGCAGATTCCAGCAGCCTCGACATCATCCAAAAAGTGACACATATTTGTACAGAATAAGTGTTGTGTGTGTGTGTGTGTGTGTGTGTGTGTGTGTCTGCAGGTGGTGCTGGCCGGCTCGGAGTCGACGGTGCTGCTGGAAGGCCTCTCCTCTCAGACGCTGTACCACGTGTCCATCTTCCCTGTGTACGAGCACAATGTCGGTCTGGCACTCCGAGGAACTGTCACTACATGTAAGACATCACTGCTAAATATTATATTTCAAGGGATTCATTTCTTTGTTTCAGTCACACATTGTTGTTTGTCCGTGTATCACTTGAAATCATCCATGTCAGCACTGGGTGATATGCTGCATTTAAAGGACAAGTCTGGTGATATTTCATTATTTTATTGTCAATAAATCCAATGAAAAGACCAAAACCAACAATGTCTAATAACACGTACTGTGTGTGTATCCAAAGTCTGATATATCTTCTTTCTCTGAGCTCCATCATTGTCCAAAAACTAATAAAAACATATCAGTGCCATCATCATAAACACACACTGTAGTTTATATTGACTCAGCCCCACATAAATCCTGCTGCCTTAAATAAACAGCTTAAAATAGTCCAAAACAAATACACTATTTCCTCCAGTGCCCACCTGTTTGAGAATATTATTTAGCCCTTTTTCAAAATATAAGTGTCTATTTTTGACCCGTTTTTAAAGATTTGTAGAAATTCACAAGAAGCTGAGAGCAACTACGTTTTTGGTTTTGGTCTTTTCACAAGATTTGCTGACAATAACAAAAATATAAAATAACCTATTCATTTAGAGCAAAATCCCAAACATTTGCTGGATACAGTTTCACAGATACAAAGAGAAGGTTGCATGCTGTTTGCTTCTTTACACAACATCATTATAGTGTTTGTTGGCTCTCGGCCAGGCTAAGTAACCAACATCACTCTGAGCTTTGTTGACGAATGACGGGCATTCATTATTATTTTTTGACATTTTAGAGTCAACAGTTAATACATGATCAACATTATAAGTTGGGGACCTCCTACAAACAACTGCCATGAGGAATGTGGTTTTGGTGATAGATAATCAGGGGAGGTAAACAAGGTGGACTCCTGATTATAAAGCTTGTCTGTGACTCAACAGGGCACAGATTCAGTCCCTCTAACAGTCTGTGTTGTGCCCTTATATGGATTTGTATTTATAGTTTAGCAGCGATATTTATTTATGGAAGCAGGGTTTGACACTGAAGCCCTGCTTCCATCAAGCCCACATTCACTCTGACTGTGATGTGGTATACATTTCACCTTTATTAATCCTCTAAAAAAAAAAAGAAAGCCCAAGGAGGGCACAACAAGTACAGGTCAAAATAAGGTGGAATATTTGCTTATTATTGTCCCAGAAATGGATAAATTCACTGCTGAATTGTTGCTATTCTGCTGCTGACTAAACTACCAGCAGACTGAATACAGTGTGTGTAAAGATCATCAGTAAATCACAGCATGTACTCAACATCACCAGCTTACAGGCTCGTTTGTAAACCACAAACCACTGACATCTGTCGGCCCTCCTCCTCCTCCTCCTCCTGCTCCTCCTCCTCCTCCTCCTCCTCCTGCTCTTCCTCCTCCTCCTCCTCCTCCTCTTCCTCCTCCTCCTCCTCCTCCT